>SNQJ01S0252222.1:0-12760 GCA_010110895.2 Picea sitchensis | reverse complement strand
CAACAAAACTTAAACAAACAAATCATGTTGAAATAATGAAACTATGCAAGTCAAGAATCAAATCATAAAGTAAAAATCCTAAAAGTCAAACATAAGAGCAAACTACGGAAAGAAAAAAAAAATTATCAAATCAAAGAGAATAAAACTATGATACATGAAACTACTCACGAGAGAAACTAGGTGAAGTACTATTTTAGGATCTAGCCATTGATGGGAAGGAAATCAAGGTCACCCTCAAGGATTTGTAACCTATACATGACAACTCCTATCTTTTCAGCAATATGGTAAGCACCAAGGCACAAATTTTGAAACTCCGTATGTTTTCACTTGGGTTCATTGACTCTATCTCAATTCAAAACCAAATCACCTACATCGAAATCCTTATCATTGGCTTTATTCTTATCAAACCATCATTTTACAATTTGTTGATGTGTTGCAAATTTGTGTTTGGCCTTTTCCCTCTATTCTTCCAACATGAGCAATGTGTCTATTATATTCTGAATAATAAAGGAAGGTTGACCTCTCGAAGCCTAAGAAAAATTTAAAGATGGAAAATAAATGCTGGTTGGAAATATTTCTTATTTCCCATACATTAATTAATATAGGGAAGTCCCCAATGCCTCTTTAGGAGTAACTCTATCAACCTAGAGATCATTAGGCAATGCATTGTGTCAATTTTTATGATTTTTCACCATATTCTTTTTTAGAACTCAAATTAGGTTCTTGTTAGTTGACTTAGCCACACCATTCCCTTGCGGATAATAGTTGGTTGAATACCTCAAGATAACAACATTTGTCTAAAGCAAACTCAGACATCAAAGTGGAAGAAAAATAAGAAACATTATCAAAAACAATAACAAAAGGAACCCCAAACCTGGTAATTAAATGTTGTTCTAAAAAATGGATGACTACTCTCTCGTTCACTTGCATTAATTGAATTGCTTCAAACCATTGGGTAAAATAATCAATTTTGGATAATATATACCATTGTTACTTCGATGAATGGGGATTTATCTCTCCTATTATGTCTATGCCCCATTTCTCAAAATGCCTGCTAATAGTAACATGTTGAAATGGTATTGATTCTTTATTCTCTCTCCCCACACTTAACTAACAAGTTTTACATTTCATTAAGTAAGCATGTGTATCTCGAAAGAGAGTGGGCCAATAATAACCAACTCTTAATATTTATGAGTTGTGTCTTCTCTAACAAAATAAACTCCATCTGGCCCATCATGAATATCCTTCGGGACTTTATCAACATCTTATTTTTCCAAATTTCCTAATAGTACTTCGTCATATTTCTTCCAAAAAGGGATAGACTTTATCAACTTATACTGAGCAAAATTCAGCCTTAAATCTCTCTTTTCCTTTGAACTCAAATGACTTGGACACATCCCCTGCTATAGAAAAAAAATTCATATCAATGTACCATGAATCCGTAGTTACTAGAAGGTAGAGAACTGTGTTAGTCTAAATAGAAAAATCATTTTCCCATCCCCCTTCTTCTTTCATTGCATTGTCTTGTGATTTTGTAGCCAACTTGCATAATCCTTATCCTCGTACGATCTGAGTAGGTTTTATTTCAAGATCAAATTCCTAGATTGCTATCACCCAATTGCCTCTATGCTCACCTAATTCCTATTGGGTAAAAAATAATTGGATGGTAGGGTGAGGGGCTATTACTTCTGTGTGATTCTTGAGGATATAAGACCTAAAATTTCTAACGTCTTTATAGATGGCAGCGGATTTCTTATCTATAGCAGAGTAATGAATTTATACTCCTTTCATATTGATGCTCATAAAAGAGATGGGTTCTTCATTCCCCTCGGATCAATGAACAAACAACTAGCTCCATCTCCCTCTTGGGATTTGGAACCATCAAATAACAAATTCCAAATATCAGGGGTATGTTTAAAATCTATTTTGTTTATTTTGAGATTATATGGAGACTCTAAATTTACATTATTTACAAAATGGGTGTTACTTCATGTATCATGCATGTTATCTTCTAGAAGAGTTAATTCACTCCATTATATTCCAGGCACATCAAATAAATCAGCTGCAAAGTTACCAAAATCAAAATCTAAAGTATAATTACCAAGAATCGGGGATTATGTATATAAAGATTCATCAGTTGCTTCTAAATCAATAATTGTGTGTTTCATGTATCTTTCTATGTCAATTCTTATCTTATTTGGTTGTACATTCCATGGATGCCATAAATGTAACCAATCTGATGCAAAATATCCTTACAACTTTTGGGACCAATCTCTACCGAATAAGAGACCATAGGCTCCGGGGATGGCCACCACAATGATGTTTATTACTTATTGAACCTTGGGATTAAAATCTATTCAAATCAAAACATCCTTCAATTCACCTATTACTTTAACTCTTGATCTATTGAGTTGAATAATGTGTTTCAATCATTTAGTTGGGGTTTCATTCATCTTCTTGCAAACAGATTATGTCACGACATTAGACAAAGCACTTGAATCTACTAGACAAATATGAATATTTTGATTGAAAATCTCAAAATTCAATAAAAGGAAGTTAAGGAATTAGACCTTTTCCCATGATTTTTGTATTGGTGGACGCTTTCTGCACATTGTTTCTAGTTGTCTAATTAATACTTTTAATAGAAGAATAAGGTTTTGTGTCCCCACCTTTCAAAGATTTCAACAACAAATTACATTGTTGGGAGATCTTACAAATGTCAAGTATCATAACATTTTATTTTATTTCTTTATATATTCAACAATGTTGCATTCCATAAGCTCAAATTAACTAGTTGTAGGCTTAGGTATATCCAACAATACAAGGGGCATTCTGACTATGGGATTTATATTTCAATCATTTCTTGCATTATGAGTTTGAGGAACCACTAGCTATTGTTGATGTGCATGCCCCTTACTCCTAGTTTGAACTACTAATCCTTCTTCCATCGCTTCATCGTATTCAGACAGATTCACACATGGGAACATATCCCACATTACCATAGTTATCACACTATAAGGTTCTAGTGATTCTTATTCAATATCTCATTATACTTGTTCCTCAACTTCTCCTACTTGCACATATCTATATAAAAACCCGTTTGCCACCAAATTCATTGCATTTATCCATTGTGGGAAAAGTTTCTTAGAAATATTGGCTTGATAATAGTTGCAATAGTTATCCATGGTTACTCCTTCTAAGTCAATGTTTAGATTTATAGGGGGTGGCTCAATTCCTTTAGGAGGGAAAGGTCTATATGGTTTCTAGTTTAATATCCCTTCCCCTGAACTTCTCTTCGTGTCTATTATCTCATTAGGTAGTCATTTGATCATTCATTACAATATTTCCATATCAAATGATTGCTTTTCTTTAGTCTTAGTGGATTGTTTTGGTTGAGGCCAAGGTAAGATGAGACCTTTTTTGGGTGACATAACCTCTTTCTTTCCCAATGTGGTTTGATTTTATTTACATCTTTTTATTTCAAATCCAATATTCTTGGATTCCTCGAAAGTTAAATCCAAGGTATTGTTCACCACTCTTTTAACAAACATTGAGATTGATGTAAGTAGAGCATTTGCATATACTTCAATTTGGAGCTTTGTTGTAGGAGTAGTACCTTACCTAATCTTATTTAGGACAATAGTGAATCTATGCTTGAAATATTTAACTTTTTCCTTATTTCCTGTGACTAGGCCAAATAATTCTACCATCAATGCATCGGTAGAGGTTTCCTCTCCCAATTTATCATTCTTTTGCAATTCAGTCCAATTAGTAATTTATCCCACTGGAAAATTGAAATACCAAGTAAACATTGTGTTTTCAATAGTGTAAGGGGAAAAACTAAAAACCACATACTTATGTTGTACATTCATTAATTTGATGGCTAAAATAAATTTCTTCATACAATGTTTAGGAATACCACCTACCTTGAGATCATATTTAGGAAGCAAACGTTTTGGATGCTTGGGTAGATTATGAAGCTGACATGCATAGCCAAAGCATCACAAGTTAACCATGGTTGATTTTGGTTATTATGGTTATGATCCATGTATGAGTGATCAGAAGGTGTTGCTAGTGAAGTTGGACACCTTGAAGAATGTCACATATTCACTTACAAAGCATGTGAGCACTGTGAAGTTTTCTTGGTTCAAAGAAACAATGGGCATTGTTTCCCTAGATCATTGATCAAGAAATTTTGTGGCTTCTGGTATGCAATGAAAACAACAACTAGGAGAATGTTGGGTATGTGTTATATTATTTTGACATGGTTTAGTGGGAGGGGGTTCATAAGGGGGTTTCATGGGGGTGGCACCCCCCCCCATGCCCCGTCAAGAAAAACATCACCAATAGGTTTTTTATCGAGAGGTATTTATCAAGAGGTTATTCTCAGTATTGTTTCCTCCTTTAGCTATTTTATGGCACATGGTTTTTCGGTCCATGGTAATGTAATTCTGGTTAAGGAACTACGATTGAATTCTAATCTATGGTTAATGGATTAGGATGATTTTGGATGTCGTGGGATCCTATACATATTGTATTGTAAACAATGAAGAAGATTAGTATAATTAGAAGTGCATCTCTAAAACAGGTTGTTGGTTTTCCCGATTGGGTTTCCAGGTAAATCTCTGTGTATATGTGTGATTGCATTTTCTTCTTTTATGTCTTAAGAATCTATGTGTGCATTGCATTGTTATAAAAGTTTTAAAACTTACACATTCACCCTTCTTCACTTCTGCATTCTTTTTACAATATCCTACCTTCAAAAATTATAGGAAACAAACTCAAGACCAACAACCTCCTCCAAGGGGGTTGGAATTGGTTGATCGCCCAATGATATGATATTTTCAAAAATACCTAGTGTGTGAAAAGTTGATATGGAGAGGATATTTCATTATTACATATGTAATAATACTCTGATATTGGGGACTCCTTTTATGGGATAACTTCAACTAGATCTAGCTTTTGAATCTATGTTGTTGGTGGTTATGATGTTTCAACAAGTTCTTTCACTTGGTCAACAGAACCTATTACGGGGTCTTTCTCTTGATCAAAATCTCCTAGAGATACCCCAAAAGTGTGTGGTGATTTTCCATTGGTTGTTTCATAGTTGGAAGGTATCATGGGGGTGCCTAATATCTGATCCCGGACACAAGATCTGAGATATTTCTTAGATATTAGATCTTGTATCTTAAGACACATGAAACCCTTATATATATTGGCATAGTTAGCTATGAAACGATGCAAGAAGTTATCCTTCCCCTGTAAACCCTGAAGTTGTCTAATATTTTGTGGGGGAGGCAATCGAAGTATTGCCTCAACCTTCATGGAGTCCACCATGATCCCATGCTCAGAAACTATGAATCCTAAAAGGTGGCCATACCTAATGCAAAAGATACATTTGTGAGGGTTCAGTCGAATGTGATAGTAGTTTCATCTTTTAAACAGTAGTCGAAGGTGATTCAAATGATCAACCCTCTTGTGAGAGTGAGCAGCAAGATCATCTAGATAGGCTTCGAAAATATGCTTAAGGTCATGGAATGTGAAGGTCATGACATGTTGAAAATTTTCTTTGACATCGTTAAGGCCGAAAGGCATCTTCCGATACAAAAATATACCCCAAGGACAAATGAAGACCATCTTATGTTGATCCTCAGTTTAATTTGAATTTGATTGTAACCTGAAAATCCATCCATAAAATAAAAGACATTGCTTCCCTCACACTCATCAATAATGTGATGAATAAAGGGAGTGGGGAAGTTATCTTTAGGATAGGATTTATTCAGGTCCCTAAAATCCATACATACATGGACGGTTCCCTCCTTCTTATCTACGGGAAAGGGATTGGCCACCCATAAATTCAAGGGAACCTAGTAGATGAAGCCAACATTAAGCATCTTCTCCATCTATGCCTTAATAGCGAGGGCCTTCCTAATATTTACAGCCCTAAGTCATTGTCGAAAGGGCTTAGCATTCAGACAAGTTTTAATTTCATGTTCGACAATACTAGGTTCAATCCCTAGCATCTCTTCATATGACCAAGCAAGTACATCTCATAATTCCTTAAAGATATCGGTATAGATCTGAATTTCTTCAAGCGAACAATCTGCACCAATATATATGTTTTCGATCTTACCAAGGGTTCGAGAGATGTCAATCGTGATGGTAGGGGAAATATTTTCCATGTTTCCTTTAGTATATACCATGTCTATCTAATGGAACCATGGCATGAACAACCATCTCACCTGGGGTGGACCTAAATTAATCATGTCCAATCCTCTCAAGCTCTGGGATAAAATAAGATCTATGATGAAGGTCGTCCCAAGGCCTATTAGGACCCAACATATCCTCTAAGATGGATTCATATGAGGTTAAAGTATCATCAATGAATTCATGTGAACTAGATGATTTTTCATCCCATATGGGCTCTAAGATAGGATCCACCTCCTCTGTCTGCGAGGAGGAAGGATCCAGGTTTGCAGTAGCTTCTTGTATAACCTGATACACAATATCTATTGTGGACAGTGGTATTTCCATATAGATGTGTGAGTGACCTTCGTACGACATAGCCAGAGAAGGTAGGGTCCATTGGTCATTAATATATGAAGTACAAAATGGAACGAACCTTAATGATGATGAAGACTCATCGGAGATGGTATTAATGTATGAGATTGGTGTCGAGAAATTAAAAGTTCACATCAAGGAGGAATACATTCTGACACCAATGTTCCCAGTGGCCTGCTGAGAATTATCAATAATGAGGATCGAAGTTCCCACCAATGCAAAATAACTAGGATGCGCAAAAGAAAATTGATCAATCATCACAATCTTCCCTTCGTGAGGAAAGCATAAAATGTGGAATACTAACGACACAATGGTTTTCATAGCATAAGTCCAATTACGCCCCAGTAAAATATTGTAGTCGAGGGGTGCATCAACCACCTCGACCTCGACCTCCACAATATTACCACCTAACTAGACTGGAAAAGTGGGAAAGATACCATGGGGTCTAAAAGAACGTCCATCGAATGCAATTAACATGGTCATGGATTGGGAAAATGTCGAAGAGCCAATCGATTTCCAACAAGATAGAGACATGACAGATGTAGAATCACCTTCATCAATGACAATATGTTTGATGGTAATATTCATACCCTCCACATGGATTTGAAAGGAAACATGGTAAGGCAAGCGAGGCTTGACATCCAAGACATCGAACTTGATAAATTTTGAGCCACTCAGATCTAGAGCTCCCAGCGCAGATAGCAAGGAATTCCTCTATGTTGGACACATATGGAGTACCTCTAAAGCCAACATTTCCCACGGAGTTTGGCCCAAATCCTCGACAATTGAGTAATTTTGGGTGGCTCTAGAATTAGGATTGTGAGAAGAGTGCTTAAGGAATTCTTTCGGAATGTGAGGCGGAGGTTTAGGCTTATCAATCTACAAAGGTGTTTCCAGAGTAGGAGGCTCTAGACCTACAACAAGTTGTGAAGAACCATAATCGCGAGTCCTAGTGGCTAAACTAACCTCATATCAAACCATATTGATGCATTGATGGCCACCATCATGAGCTGAGGGATTTTGACCTCCACTCGACGTATTTCCAGTGTTGGAGGCTTCTGAGGTCATATTTTGATTATCTGGAAACAGATTAGTCAACATAGCAAGTTGTTGCACTATGAGCCTTGAGGCTTCCTCAATTTTGGGGCATAGATGGGTAAGGTGATCTTATTTACAACGCTTACACAGAAACTTCACCTTCCTCTTTTCTTTATTTCCCTCATCNATTATGTTCTTCCTTTCTTTTGTTATTATTATTATTACCACCCTTGCAATTATTATTACAAATTTTCTTCGTGTTCCCTCCAAGTTGTTGGTTACCTTTTCAGTTCGTCAACTGCACTGAATGTACATCCACTGACTGGGTGGATGAGGATGAAGTCATAGCTTTTCCTACTGCAGACTGGTTAAGAAACAAATCTTTCAGTTGGTTCATCACCTAGTCTGCAGTTTTGACATTCCCAGAGCCTATGATGTCATCGGCATGAGGCCCAGGATTTTTTCTAGAATAATAATTCGACCGCAATGCATCGGAAATAATTTTGTAGAGAATCCCAGATTGATCATATATAAGATCCAATTGTTGGGCTTTAAATATGGCTTCTTCCTCAGATGTCACTCTAGATGTAGAAACATCCTTTGAAATGTAAGGCAATAGGGATTTGAGGAACCATTCCAATAGGAACTCTGGAGGAATGTAAGCTTTAATAAACTTCTTCCTACTATGCCACTCTTGAATATGATTTGAGATGTGGGTGGATTTATCTCAACAAAAAGCCGAAAAAAGTTTTATGTCGGCATCGTAATGAACCGAAAATTGAAAGTGGTTGAGAAAAACCAAGACCAACTCATTGAAATTTCGGTAAGTGCCCCCTGGTAACTTGATGTACCATTTCGCGGAAACCCCCGTAAGGGTGCATTGAAACAGTCTCAAGTGAATAGAATCGTCATTAAGGGAGTTAGATGAGAACCATAGGTGAAAGGTAGTTACATGATCACCTCGGTCCTCACCACTCTTACCCTCAAAATTTGGAATGTCAGAGGGAAGCTTGGTAGGTACGGGGGGCCATGACATATCATGATGCACTGGCTCATTCATCAATTTTGACAAGTCTAGTAAATTTAACGTGTCCAGAACAGGGAGTCGTGGTTGCGGCGTTTGGGACCATGCTCATGGGAAATACTAGTTTTGAGAGATCGTGGGCCAAGAAGGGTTCTGGTATACACCATGTCCCTATCTGGTAGGGTAGTACCCTCCTCCCAACTTATTCATAAAAAAATTTAAGTGCATCATCAACGAGGAGGCCGCTTGCGAGGAGAAAGTGACATGTTATGGATTACTCATGTGAGGATATATATTTCCCCCAGATGAAGGAACTTCATGCGGGGGGTTTCCCGTACTATGAAATTGACTTACCCCTGATGGAACACCATAAGTTAGAGAATTTTTTCCATAAGAAAATAATTTGTAGGAATTGTCATTGTGGAAGAAGGAAGGACAGATGGGATATAAGAAGTAAAAGGATCGCCCATTTGTGCACTCCACCCTTGAGGATTATAGCTAGGATTGGGTCTGGAGGAAGGAGGATTCAAATGTCCCACTGTCGGAGTTGGTTGAGGTATATTCCCCCCACCAAATGAGAAAGGAGTATAAGGAGGCGTCGTGCCCCCAAACCCAAAACTAGGATTTACATTAGACGTCGAAACAGAGGATGACAAGTGCGATGTCATATCTGGCATACCAAAAGAGAAAGGATTAGAGGCCCAAGGCATTGAATGAGTAATATGATTAGGTGTACCACCTGGGAATACAAAAGGATTTTTCCCCATGGAATGAGAAGAGACCATGGGTTGGGTAGTATTAAGTGAGTGATTCTCTGGAATCCAAACAATCTATGATGAGGGAGTCTAGGGGACTCCACTAACCATAGAAGAGGTTGGAGTCGAAGGGATTCATGACACATTAATATATGAATCAATACTCATGGTAAGATGATCATGATCCTAAGAATCAAAGACGTATGTACCACATTTATTAACTCTACACCTTTTAGGAGGTGGCTTTGGTAACAGACCAAACTATGGTACCTTACTCAGAAGACAGCGAGACCAGCGGGGAGGCAGGTCTTTCTCCACAATGACTCAGAACTCACAACATAAAACAAAATCCTAAGGCCACATAATAAACAAAGAGCACACTCCTAAATAAAACTAAAGGCCAATGCACACAAACAAGATATGATAGCTGAAGGGACATCTCAAACTAAAGAAGGTATGCCTCTCCTAGGAGGGGATGAGACTCCCAAAAAATAGAGTGGAGGTAACATAATAAATTATAAGGACCCTCATAGGCTTCACATCATTGTCAGTTAGATTCCTCCAAAGAGAAAATCCTCCATCAAGTATGTGTGATGTCTGATCCTTATCTAACTCAGGGTACCTGTAGAATAACCCCTACAAGCAACCTGTGTGGATACCTAGGTCAAAAAACTATGGTCACCTTAGTATAACCAATGCTTGGGTGAGAAATCACAGGTTTGGTCCACTGTATGAGCATGGTATAAAATCATGATGTCTCAAAAGAACCGCCTCTCATGGAGGTAAAGGCACTAGTGAAACCCCCATACACGAATAGAACCCCAGAAATATCTATGACGCTAAGAAGGTATTATAGGGATATCTCTACAACCAACTTTGCATGACCTCATGTTTAACTCCAATGTAAGTGGAGCCTCTTGAGGACACCAATTATACAATGGGTTTCACCACTCCCTAGTCAGACGCATACGTTGAGTTTTATATCCTTGGAGAAGTTTACTCACACAATCCTATTCCAAGGCCCTAGATCCTAAGTTTGTTTGCGTACTTTGAAAAATAAAATTGTTTCTAATCAATTTTAATTATTCAGCGTTAATTTTAGTGGCTTCTTCTTACACAATAGGTGTGATCATGAAACAAATGGTGTTATGACTATGCATATAAAAAGAAACAAATGTAAAAACACGGCTAAGTACTAGAATTGCTTTTTTCAAAGAAATGGTATGCTTCTAAATGATGTGCATAGGATCAAATCTCTTCAATTTCAATAAGTGCAATATTTCCTAACATGCTAGAACTAATGTAATGCAGACAAAAGTGAAAATGCTCTAAATAAAATACCAAAAAAACAAAAAACAAGAAACAAAAAAATTGTATTTTCGATATAATGAAATGAAAATGCAAGGATTGAATAAACAACCTCTCAAGAAGACCCTACTGCAAGCACAAGAAGAAAATCCAAGAAGCACACCAAGAAGTGACTACCCATACCAGTAATGCAAGGAGAACAAATGATAAAAATGACAGAAAATGAGTTTGCCCAAACAATTCAACAATGACGCAGCTTCCTATCACTTTGTAGGTACTCAACAGACAGGACAGGGAACCAAGAAGTCTCAACAACTAGAAAAACTCACCCAGAAAACACTACACCTATCCAAAAGACTTAGAAAATAGTCTACGCGACTATCTAGGGAACATAAGCATATGTATGCACCCTAAACACAAACAACATGTGTATGTATGAAAATGTTGAGGGAAAACCCATGTATGTCAATAAAGACATTGATTGGAAAAGGTTTAGGCCAAGAAAATCATATGCAAATTAAAATAGAGGATTTCAAGCAACTGGCAACAGAAAAACTCAAGAAAACAGAGATCAATGAAGGAGAAAAAACAACAAATAACCCCAAAAGAGAGATCTCCCCGGTTGATTCGCCAATTATGTTACGAGGAAAATATCTCTATGGCTTGGGGTAAACCACAAGAGATGGAATGACACCTAGATATCAACTCTAGTATCAAGTATGCTAGACAAATGGAAATTCTAACAAAAAATGAAGGCTAGAAACATACCTTGTTCAAACGTCCAAAGAAGACCATGGTGAGCTCACGATCCAACGCTTGATACCTACAACTTGTTCTCAATATCCATTATACACAATAATATGAAATGATATGAAATGTTAGCATATAAACTAGCATAATCCATTAACATGTATAACAAATATTCCCATGGAAAGTAATACAAATATTTGTAACATATAATTTGGATGCGAAAAGAGTATTTATATTAATGTAATCAATAGAATTACATAGGTGACAAACTTCTGTAATGGCACATATCGGAATCGAGAAACTAATTCCCTCCACCTAGGCCTTCACCACTTGAATCCTCCACAAAGGCAAGCCCACAAGTAGTAGGAGAAATTGAGATTCTCCTTCTCAAGATAGGAATATCTTGGGGGTTGAACAAAATAATTTCATACTTTCAAGGACAAAGGGATGTAGACTCAATATCAAGTGAAATTTATCTAGAGTGTCTTTGCTCTCTTTCTTATTATTCTTAAATGTGTGTATACGACCCAATTTATAGCCTCCAAATGGGCTTGAAGGGTCGGGTCAAAGCATTTCCAGTATATGGAAGGTCGAGGATCATGGATCTCGTGACATGGCATGGAAACCCAACATATTTTTAATTTTTGAGCACAAAACCTGATGTACGTGAGTTGTAATCAAGAAACTTGTGTATGCACGAGTTGTCTAACTATGGCCCGTGTATATGTACAAAATTTTGAATTTTTGAATTTGGAATGAGAAAAATGGGGGATTTGAGTCTGCATAGGGAAATGGAAGGCCATCAAAGCAAGATGCATGGAGTGTGGAAAAAATTTCTATAATAATATGGCAATATGCCCCTCTATCCACCAATCGTCTCTCCCTAATGGAGACAGTACCTGACAGGGCGAAACATGTCTGCAACCTCATCAACCTCTCCTATTGATGCACGTTTCCTTCTTCCTCTTCCCCTCATGTGTGGACATTGTGAAGCATAGTGCCCAAAATCATGACACTCAAAACATTTGATCTTACTAAGATCCTAGTGCATGTTTCAAAGGCCTAGTTCTCAGCACTGCTACTCTTTACCACACCATCCATATCTTCTCTATAAACTAACCAAGTCTCCTCCTAGATGCAATCTGTCCATAGTTTGTCAAAGTATGGAAACTTGTCTCATGCATAGATCCCCTACACAAATGGCTCTCAGAACCTCGAAAAACCTCTCAATGCTACATTCACCAACTCAGCATCATGTAATGTCTCACCAATAGTTTTGAGTTGATATTGAATCTAAGTAATCTTCATAAGATAACTAAAAATT
>SNQJ01S0252221.1:0-12797 GCA_010110895.2 Picea sitchensis | reverse complement strand
TCATCCCATGTCCTCTTCACTTAATTGGATGCTATCTTAAACTAAAGTGTGGGCCATATCCTACGCCCCTCCATACTCCCTCACGTGGTTTCCCTCACATCCCAACTCCCACGCATACATTAATGTTTCTTTCTAATTTGAAGCGTGGGCCACCTCCACACGCCTTTCCCTTTGAACCTCACGTCCACTCTTACTCTCACACGCTTTTCTTTCTTTTTCCCAAATTGCATTCTCTCACGTGGGCCTTTCCTTTCCACCAATCACTTACCATTTTGGAGTGTGGCTATCACACTCACCTCACACGCCTTCTTCCAAAGATCACGTCCTTTCCTTTTTACCACGCTTTGTCCTTTTTTCCTTAGTAGAAACCTCACTTTAGAGATGGAAACATCTCCTCAAGAAAGCTTTCTTTTCTTTCTTAGTTGGTACGTGAGCATTCTCTTAGCTCATAATGCATCATTTTCTCCCTTTGTTTTCTTCCCATTCAACTCTTTGGTTTCATCTTTTCCTTTCAACCTAAAAGCTCATTCTTTCATTGGTTTGAGTTTCCCAATGATTTTCTCGACATTTGTCAATGATCTAAGGGGGGTCTCCTTTGGTTTCTTTTGCTATTTAAGAAAAACCCTCACTCACTCTCTTCAGACCTTTCATGATTGTAATGTTATGCTACTAGTATTTCACCATCCCATTCTCTCTATCTTTCACATTGTTGTCAATTTTCACCGTTTTGCCTCTTCCATTCATAATATAGAAAGCTTTGGAGGACATTTTTGGATTTCTAAGATTAGTCTTGGGATCAAAATAACAAGAGGTGATCTTGTTCTTTTCTCATTTTGTGATTTATATGCAAGCATTCTCTGGTAAATTAGTTTATTGAGGTGAATCAAATATACATTAGTGTTGATGATTTATGCATTGGATGATTAGGTAGGATCAAGGAATTAGTTAAGATTTTTATGCTAATCAACAATACTATGTCGCTGATATAGATTCACATTGTGTTTGAGTTGGAGGTTTGTCTCACATGTTGTGGAGTGGAGGAGACTTTAGAGCAGATTACAACCACAACTTGCTTAAACTCCTTTGTTGTTCTTTTCATCCGATATTGCTATCATTCCATTATCATTTTCCTCAGAAGCTTAACTCTTGATAGGTCGTAAAATCAAATTTCTATATCATATTTGTTTGGTGGAACACAGGAATTTCTGTAACTTTTATTGGTGTTTTTAGTGAAAGATTTCCAAATAGCTTTGTTTGTCGCTTTTGCAGACAAATACATATTTTGAAGGTGTAAGTCGACACAACACCTAGGAGGTTTCCAAACCCCACATTCTTTGGTTTGGTAACATCTCTCCTCTTTTCTCTTCCTTTCCAAGTTTTCTGCAATATTTCCAAGCTTTGGGATCCTAAAATCATATCTAACTTAGATTAGCTATTATTTGATCATATAACTTGTTAGCTTAGTTCCTGTTTTCATTCATTATGTTGATCATATCTTAGATAGCCCTTCACTTACTAGTTTATTTCTTCCGTAATCTTACTTATCCTTTTACATCTCATGCCATGATATGGTTATATAACTTAGATTTGATTCAAATGCTTTAGATCTCTACCTTTAAGTTGTTTAGCTACTAATCTTAGAAGTATATTGAAGTGATAGCCGCTAGAGATTCCTCTTATTTCATAAGTTTCTTTGTCTCTTTAAACTATTTCAATTCCCCATAACTATAGCATACTTTGATGGTAAATGGTTAAGTTTTAAATCTACATTTGAACGCTTACTTGAACACACGGCCATTTCGCACATTTATGGTCACGGATCACACACTTAATGATGCTCACGGCCTAGTACAACTAGCTCACGGCCTATTGTTGATATCAAGCACATAACACATTTTATTATTTCCTTTGTTTAAATACTTCATTATCACCATGGTTTAAATTCTCACGGCCCTCTTGGGTTTCTCACACACTTGACATACATGTGATAATGATGTTTTAGATGTGATGGTTTAACACCTATGCTATATGCCCTAACTCATTAATATTTTGAGCTCTCACACTTTAACAATATTACAAGCATAAATTTATATCATCTCACATATACCTACATATTTTAAATCCTGTGTGCTTAAAGTTTTAATCTCTTTCAATTGCCAGTATACATGTGTGAATGGCTTATGGTTTTGTTCAATATCTTGTATAATCCTTTCATGTGATGTTTACATTGAAGATTTATACACATTATGCTATCATTTCCTTTTATCTTACATGTTGATGGTGATATGTTTTCTTTTCAAGCACTCGCTTTACACACTTTTGGTCGGACGGCTCCACGTTAAAAACTAAAATAAAAGTGTCTAAAACTCATTAAAATACACCTAACACACCTAAAGACCCACCCGAGGGTCCCAACAACACTTAGCAACATTTTAGGGGTTTTACACATCCCTTTCCACCATCTAAAACGAGTAAGAATGACAGTCTAGGGGGAAGTGGCGTGGGACCCGCCCCAAGTGATTTCGTTGGGGAGATCCCTCTCGAACTACCTCTTACTGTGCAGGAAGTGACTGGGTCAGACCTTGGAAGCTAGGTCAGACCTCAGAGTCTCCAAGATCTCTTGAGCACCTGGTAGTTATTTGGTGAAGTTAGAAGCTAAGACACACATCTAGCTTAGGGGGTGGAAATACAAAATACTTAAGAAAGTATATTAGTTGCACAGATCACATTGTGTATGCTCTGGGGGGAAGTAGATGTATCGACAGGCAAACACACTTTGTGATAATCCTATTGCTATATCTTTGAAATCTATTTGTTCCTATCTTTCATGTTGATGTGATTACACATTATCTACTATCTTGAATATCTCATTAATCAATTATTGTTGTGGTGTGAGTCAAGGAAGTTTTGAGCATCCCACTGGGGAGGCATTACTTTGATTCTGGAGTGCTTGTGTGATTGTAGCCATGAAGGCAGTCCAATCGAGGTGCTATTGGGGCATGTTTGGCAAACTTTGAACACTTACATTTGTGTATCTTGTATATGATCTCAGATATCTTTGTATATCTTGTAATTGTTGTAATACTTTGTAGTCATTTATAAATTAAAGTAATCTTTGTTTGGGGTAGTTTGCTTAATCCAATTGTAAGACTTTGTAACGAACCACCCTTGCAACATAGTTGACTCTATAGCCCAACATTAGGCACTAGTCCTTAGTTGGACTTAGGGAAGGTGGATCATTTAGACTTAGACTTGCACTTGCATTGTCGCTTGTCATCATAGGCTTCCATCTCTTTCCCTTTGGCCTATGTAAATGTGTATCAAAAACTAACTCCTATAACACTTAACTCTAAAGTTAACTTTGCAACTTAGGGTTGAATCCCCCTTGGCTTCCTCAGGAGTAAGCCTAGAAGGAAGTATATCTAGTCAAGGTGACAAGCAGGGACTAAGAATCCCAGGAATCAGGCCTCCAAGGACACACTAAGTGGTGACTCTAGCTCACGCTAGCAAGTGTGTAATAGGACGGCAACAAGATCTTACCGATTATTTTAAGTTGGCATGCATGTAGAAATCACAACTAATCTAGCTAAGCTTGCAAGGAAGCATTTAAAACCAATCTAAATCCCAAAAGTAAAGAACGAATCCAAACTAAAGTAAAGTCAGCTTGGGTACAACCTTTCTGGTTTGCGCTACAATATTTTAGAGAGGAAAAGAAAGATGAGAAACCTACCACTTCAAGGGAGTTGTTCGAGGGTGTTGTATGAAAATTCAAGATGCCCTCTTGTCCTCGAAGAACTCTCGCAGTAGTAAGCTATTGCTTGTTGATTTGAGTTGCAACACACTCATCAAAGTTACGAAATTTCTGCTTTTAGGCGAATTGCATACAAAACCAAAAAAATTGTATTGATTAAATGACCACCTAAGTACGTTAGATACCAAAAACCTAACTGGAAAGAATGAGGGAAGAGGACCAAGAATGCTAGTGAAGTGTAAGCCAAGATGAGGGTACATTCGTCCTCGAAGCTATCCCAACAACTTCATAAAGCAGACCTGCAAAACTTTAACCAGAAGTGAGATGGAACAATATATAATATCATGCATGCATAGACAATACAACATAGTTTCTATTATATAAGCATGCACAAAATATATAGATGGAACTACATTATTGCCTCACCCAGCCTAGTAAACTAATTTACTTGAGCAACTATCTTCAACCTTGAAGCTATCCCAACAACTTCATAGAGGTGACCTACAAAACTTAAACCAAAAGTAAGATGGAACAACGATATTTACCTCGCATGCATAGACACATAGTTTCTATTATATACGCATGCACAAAATATATAGATGAGGCAACTACACTATTACGCCTCGCTTCTAGCCTAGTAAACTAATTTACTTGAGCAACTATTTCCCAAAAAACACATAAAGATTTAAAATGATATCACCTCACAATGAGTGGAAAATCCATACTAATCTTGAACGCCACAGTATCCTCCGAAGCAGTTTCTGTATTATTAAATGGTAAGAGGTTGTAGCATCAATGTTGCCACAAGCTCTTCAAGAAGCCAAAACCAGTGAAGAAATGTGGAAGTAATGAGAGAGAGAGAGGATGGGAAGAATTTAGCATAACAACACCGGAAGAATGATGTCTAATGAGGGAGTGAGAGGTCTCTTAAATATCCTCCTACATAGAAACTAAGAAGACCCCTCTTGGATCTTTAATACTTGTCAAAGATCCAAGGGACAAAACAACCCACCGTGGGAAAGCAGCCAATGGGAAACTAAGCTTTTAGGGTGAGGGGAAATGGCAAGTGTGAGTTGGAGGGTGAGAAACAAAGCAAGGATAGGCGAATTTGGCAAGAGGAGACCAATGATGGATTTAAGGAAGAAGTTATTGTTTCTTTACATGGAAGATGTTTCCATCTTCCACAAGCTTTATCCACTTTTTACAAGAGGAAAGGCATGAATGAGGAAGGAATGCATGAGCTCTGGGGTAAAAGGAATGGAACGGATGTAAGGAGTGGCATACCTTAACTCCTTAGCAGACATGTGAAGGGACCCACGCATTAATCCAAAATAGAAACCAATTTAAAGTTTATGTTTCCAAAATTTAAAAAAGAAGAAACACGTGAGGTACGTGAGGTTGAGTTGCTTGGCGTGAGGTGCAAGGGAGTGACGCAGGGGTTTTGAGTGTGGGATTAATTCCCCTTTGGTGATGTGGACCCACGCCTACAAATTTTGCAAGAGTTTCCAAGTCAAAGCGTGGAGTGGGGACGCATATCCAAGAGAAATGTGTGAGCTTGAGGGGGGGAAGGGCGGAGGTAGAGCATTGAGTGGGAGAGCGTGTGGGACACACTCCCCATGGGGACGTGGATGGGAAAAAGGATGAGCATATGAGATGAGGAAGGGACCCTCACTCAATTAATTAAATGATTTATTAAAATGCTCAATGGGAGAGGGGTACGTAAGCTTCAAAGTGGGAATTAAATTGACATTTAATTAAAAGAGTGGGTAAAGGTTTGTGGGATGTTAGGTAGTCTCTCCTAACACTATTTCACTTTTTACTCTGGCACCTATTTGGTTAATTAATTGCCAAAATTGACATTTGCCCATGTCCTGGTTCGGCAATTAAAACCGCCATTTTCCTAAAACTCCAAAGTGGACAAACAACCTAGAAAAACTTTGTCTCCGATTAAGTTGAAACTTGGTCCACGGGTGTAGGGTTTCATTAGCTTTCTTTGAGTACAAATACCCCTATCGTAAATCCCAGGACCTAAGTTTTACATTAAATACCCGTAATTAATTAATTAATTCAACCTTTAAAACCTAGCTATACTAATTTAGCCCCGGAATTTCTCACAGGTTGTCTTACATGGTCATTTACAACACACTATCTAAACACTAGCTACTCCAGGGAATAACTTCATTAGAACACCTTCACCACTTTGAGGATTTATTATTGCGGGAGTGAAAAACTCAAGGGAGATTAACCCTACCGTTAGGCCATATTAACCTCCCGAGGATAAAAACACACTCAGTGAAAGGAACTCCCATAATGATCTAAACCCTAAGTAGCAACCGACCTAACATAATCCATGTAGACCTATTACATTATAAACTCCGGCTGCTGTGGGTGCGTGTGTGTAATCCCGGCTACAAAACCAAGGCCGGAGCAAAATGCCCTCAGAACTAATTAGTCTTTGACATGTTTGCATCAACAGATGCATATCTTCATAGCGATACGAGCTGACCCCTAGTTGAAGAGGCGGCCGTATCGTAAGCTGAATACATGGAATCCTATTTCCAATACCTTTCCATTGATTGCTTCCTAGCTCAATTCAACTCGAAAGGAAAGTTATGGACAATTAAAAATTTTCTTTTCAATGATGCAATCCATGTAGTTATTCTCCTTTCTCTCGGTTAAAATAGTTCTTTGGACCTTCGGCTAGACCCATTCATATAGTTCACGCACCTTACCGCTTTGGATGCGTGTCCAACAATCAAACCCTAACGGTTTAAAAACAGCTGGCATTAGCCCTCTGCCCTTTTTCAAAATTTCAAAACCCATGTGACTTCTAAGCCATAAACAAGTGCTTACTAATATGGTGCTTATCCCATGCTTCGGGACTTCGGGCTTTCGAGGTTCTTGAAACAACATACACAATTTCTTCTAAATTCCGAACTTCTACACTTCCTGGGGTCCACTTAGTACATGGAAAATCTTCGAGGCATTGACGACATATAGAGGTGATTATCGCGGCCCACCAACTCCGTTGATGTATGTCGATCTTCATTTCATAATAAAATGACTCCACAAATGCACGAAAAAGATGGACACGTGGTACGTGTGACGGCGGTTCACATCACCCCAGGGTGACATCAAGGGTCACATCATTCTTCGCAGTTCTTGACTTCGAACTTCAGCTCCTCGCAGGTTTCCTTTCCGTCCCAACATCATAGAACAATGAACTATCAAACACGTGAAGAATCCAAGGGCTGTGGATCTACGATCCACATTCCTTGTTTAGATCTACCG
This sequence comes from Picea sitchensis, assembly GCA_010110895.2. NCBI lineage: Eukaryota > Viridiplantae > Streptophyta > Pinopsida > Pinales > Pinaceae > Picea > Picea sitchensis. Next base: position 5,755 of record SNQJ01S0252221.1, on the reverse strand, counting down.
GATCGAGCCGGGACTCGACTTTCGAGGACTTCTTACATCCGGAACCCCAAACTCCTAAATCGCAAATCAATACTTCCACGTCAATTCCTGACGCCATTACGCCACGCTATTTCGGGCGCTTACCAAACTTCGAAATTTCTTCCTCCCATTCCATCATGAACCATTTTTTCCAGAGTGTCAAGTCTCCGTGACTTTCACGCATCTAGCCGCCACATCGCCCACTGCGGACCACATCAAATATTCTGCACCATCCATGCTCAAGAGGGAGGGCCAATATGGTTGGGGTCATCATTGTAGTTTTACACGCGGCCCACCGATGAGTGTGGACGCGTAATGCTCTAACTAGCATTTCAATCTTCTAAAGGCTCTTAAGTCACTAAAACGTGGCACACATCCAATGTGTCCATGTTATCCCTAGTGACGCCGCGATGCCACGCCACTTCTCGAACTTCGGCTTTGGCTGCTTTACACTTGCACACCCTACCTCCAATGTCGTAATCCCCAATCCAGTTGATCCGGCTCCGATCAAACTAACGGTAAACTCTTCCCATCTACGTGCAGATCCCTTTGGAGCTTCGACGCTTCAGCCCCTTTGGCTCTATAACCCATAAACTTCGCCGAAGTCACAAAGTCCTGGGAATGACTTTGAGGTTAACCTTCATGCACTTTTCTCCAGATCTAATGGTTGTGAAGGGTCTACCTTCTCTCGAACATATCCAACGACCTCAATTTATTTTTGTGTCCCATAACCACGGTTATTGTGGATTCTCGATCTTCCACACCTCTCGATATTGCAAATACAGCCCAAGTGTTCTCTCAACACCCTTCGCACTCAGGATGCGCCCAAATTCAAATTCTTTGTCCCTCTCGACAACAATTTTCTCTGATCTTTGATTCCATAACCACTTATACGACTTAATTTAGGCTCAGTGTCAAAAACTGGGTTCTGAATTTCAATTTTGTCCATTTCGACAACAAATCCTTTCCGAACTTTTTCTTCAACTTCCACTAACATGTATTCATCCAGTTCGCAGGGAAACCATGAATTCGATACCATTTTAGACATCCCAAACACCAAATGCTCAGCAACATCACTTCCTAACTTCTCTTTACCGATACCACCAGGACATCCCTCGGCCTTAACCAACAAGATGGTAGGCCACTGAATAACTTTCATTCTTTGATACCTGCTATTCCAATGCACACACTAGCTAACATGAGCTAAGTCCAACTCAATTCTAGTGCCCCCCGAGACACAATGTCTAAGTTCCAAGTCCACACTCTCCTTGACCGAACTTCTTCCTCTAGGCTTACTCCTAGAAGCTTGGCAAGGTAGTCCCTAGTTACTAAGTTAATTTTAGAAAGTTAAAGGTTCTAGGAGTTAGTTTTAGAATTCAAGCAGGTGGCTGTGGGGAAAACTAGCCTAAGATGATCAAGCAACGATGCAAGTGCAAGTCTAATCTATCATGAGTCACTTTCCCTAAGTCAACTAAGACTAGCGCCTGTGTTGGGCAATGGGGTCGACTAAGGTTTGAGGGGGGTTTATTGAAAAGGTTTATAAATGAAACAAGTTTAAACTACCCAAACCACAAGTTTGCGCACTAAAACACCCTGGGTGGCTACAAGATCACAATTCATAAGGCTACGTAGAAAATGTAATGTAAATGTACAAGATACAAGATATACCAATTAGATACAAAGATACACCAACGTAACAAGATGTACAAGATATAAACAATTTACACAATAAGCCAAGCATGCCCCCAAATGGCACTTACTCCATTTGACCACTTAACGGCAACCAATCACAAAAGCACTTAATGATCAAAGGAAGAATTGCCTCCCAAAGTGGGATACACTCAAAACTTCCTGGATCCACACACCACAATAAGCAATTAGAAAAGATATTCAACAAGTAAACCAATTGCTCACGTAAACATAAGAGATAGAAACATATAGCTGCAACAAATAGATAAAGCAATGAAGTGGGATCCACAAGTTGGCGTTTGCTCATGCATGGTTACACTAAATCCCCAAACATACACAAGTGGTCTATGCAACTAAGTGTAATTTCTTAAAGATTTTAATTCCCACCCCCAAACTAAGTGTGTGCTTCAAACTTCCTCCTTGGCCAAATGATCAGCCTCTATAAGCTCAAGATAGTAGGCTACGAAGTCCCTACCCTAGCTCAAGGTCAACCTCACACGTTAAGAGGTAGTCCACCAATGATCTCCCCTAACTTAAACCATCGCGATTCTGTCCCTCGGCCACTCACCACTGGATCACCGTCTCAAACCCGCTTAGATGGTGGAGAGGGGTAGATGAATGAGGCCCCTAAAATGTTACTAAAGCATATGACCCTCAAGTGGGTCTTTAGGTGTGTTGGGTTGCTTTTAAACAAGTTTTAGACCCTTTAAAATTCATTATCTTTAGCGCATGGCTGAAAATGAAAAGTGTAATCGAAAGGCTTATGTATGTGTTAATTAAACCATCAATATCATAGCATAATGTAAAGGAAGTGTTGCACAATATTACACCATCACATATGATCAAATGAAAAGAACATTACAAGATATCCAACCATTAACCCATGAACCATTCATATGTAACTGCAAGTAAAACTGAAGTGAAAGATGGAGCGTGAGCACTTGCAAGATATATCAACTGTAGATGTGTATGCTCTAAACCATAAGATATCAAGAGGTGGAGATGCTCAAATGTAAAACATTCAACTCATATAACATAAGATATATGAGACGTGCTTGAGATAAGGCTAAGACATGAGTGATTAAACCAAGAACTTAAGAAGTGAGCATCAATGAAGTAAGTGATTAACCATGAATAAGATTGAGATCGAAACAAGTAAATACTTAAACCATGAGACAAGACGTGAGCACTTAACCACGAACCATTAACATGTAAAACGAAAATAAAGATGAAGCGTGTGTGCTTTGAGATCAAAATAACAAGTGAATGCTTAATCCATAATCAAAACGTGCGCATAGATAGAGAATTGCTTAACCATGAACAAGACGTGAGCTCAGGAATGTAAGTGTTTAACCATGAACAAGGACGTGAGCTCTAAGATGCTTAACATGTGCAACATTCAACCATAAGCGTGAGATAATATGTGCAAGACGTGGGTGCTTCAACAGTAAAGAAAGACGTGAGCATTATAGAGTATCCATCATCTAAGCATCATATCCATAAATTTGCAGAAGAAAAGAAGTGGGACGTGAGCTAAAACGAGCATAAAAATGGATCTAAGAACCTTTAAGCCATCTCACACATAATATGCAACTAAAAGAATGTAAACAACTAAATGACAAGACGAGCTATAGCATATTGGATTGCATCTAAACCATTTAGTTATCTACCAATGAGGGCGTGAGCATATAAAACTGAAGAACTTAAGGGAAAAAGAACTTAAAGATGATGATAACAACAGATATTCTAACTACTAAGCATGAAAATCATCAAAGTTAATTCCCCTCTAAGCCAAGGCGATTTTGGGGATGACTCCCCCAAGGTGCCGGCAATGCCAAAACTGAAAACAAGTAAAAATGAATTTTCCTTAAGCCCAGGGCGATTTTGGGGATGACTCCCCCAAGGTGCCGGCAAATATGTAAAACAAAACTGCATCAAAGATTAATTTCCTTTAGGCCAGGGCGATTTTGGGGATGAGTCCCCCAAGGTGCCGGCACATTAGATTAATATTCCTAAGATATAACTACACAGAAAAGCAGGGCATTCAATCTTCGTTCTCTAAGTCCGGAGATCCGGAGAGAGAGAATGTCAGATAGGCTCCTGGCCGACTGCTCAGGCAGAAACTATCTTAGCAATATTAATCAAAAAAATAAAAGGTTGATTGAATGACTTAGCAATGAACAATAAATCAAGCCAAGACGATTTTGGGGGGTTGGCTAGGCCAAGCTCACTCCCAAGGTGTCGGCAATAAAATAGCTTTACAAATATACAGAAATATGAATGAAATAGCAATGAAATGTACAAAAATATACAAAAATATACTAGGAAAACGTTGGAAATTCGTTACCCAAATGAGATATGCTTTGGCTGAAGCTTGTGGACGAATTTCGACAGAGTTTCCCCTTGTTGCTGGTAAGTTTCTGCAAAAACCAGCAAGCAAAAGCTTGCTGGAAATGCTGAAAAACACCACCAAACGTTAGAGAAAATTTTCACATAAAAATCTGCAAGAAAAACATGATATTGTGACCTATCTAAGAGTGTTAGTATGCTGAAATAAAGCTGAAATGAATGCAGAAATAAAATGGACAATATGAAAGAGCTAGGAGTTTGAGTAAGGAATAAGGGTAGACTCCGTCCGGATGTTATCCCAATAATCCTATTGACGTGACCTGCAAAACTTGGAAAAAGATGTGAGGAATGGAATAGACAGTTATATTGAATAAGCCTAGAACGAAATACTTACGAATCCTAAGCTATCCAACAATAACATAAGACAACTAGAATACTSTTASCTATCTTACCCTAGTAGAATACTCTTACCAAAGATYTACTACCATCAACACATATAAAAACAARATCACAATATCACCTCATATGTAGAGAAAATCCAGAATACTCAAAGATCTCCTCATAATCCTCCAAAGCTTTTCTCTATTATTCCAAAATGTGAGAGTAAACTCTCAAGAGCAATGAATGGGTGGCTTGGTGACAAGAGCAAGAGGATGGAATGAAATTTCAGCAGCATAACAGTAGCTCAAAGAATGGTGAAGAAAATGAATGAGGAGGGGTCTCTCTTATAGCTCAAGAGGCAAAGTGAGGGGCCTTAGATGAAGGCCAAGTGTTAGATCTTGAGAGAGAGTGAGAATCTCTATGATGGGGGCGCCCTCCTAGGGTTTTAGCAAGTGGATTGATGACATGGAGGGCGTGGGGACAAGAGGGAGTGAGGTGAGTGGCCAAGGGGGGCGCACCTCTCATGAGAGGGGCCCACAAGACATGTGGAGGCTCAACTCAAAGACTTTGGAGCGAGAGGGGCGTGAGTCATGAAGGGAGGGAGTGAGCTAGAGAGAAGGGGTGCCACATGTGCAAGTGAAGTGGAGCGTGGGGCCTAGGAATAGTGATGTGTATGTCTAGGAAGGGCGCACCTCACATTTGAGGGGCCCACACAAAGAATCAAGCCCAAACATTAGAGTTTGAGATGAGGGGGGTCGTTTTTCCCCTTAGGGCAAGGGTAAAAAGGGTGTAAATGTAGGTTAAGTGGGTAGATTAAGGTTTTAAAAGGTTAGGATGGGTTTGGGTAGGTTAGGGGGGTCTAACTTGCTCATTGCCACCTTACCACTAACTCATTAACTCAAAAATTACAATAATTTGACATTTCGGCAATGTCACCTTAGCAATTAAAATTGTTGTTTTGACTGACTCTGACTCCTAGTGGACAAAGACCTAGTAAAACATGTCCGACTGAGCTGAAACTTGGTCTATGGGTGTAGGGGGTGCTATTCCATTTCTTTTGAGCACAAATACCCCTATCAAAATCCCTAAGACCGAGTTTTTACAATAATTGCTCAAAAACATTTAATTAATTAAATAAATAAAATTCCAACCTTAGGAAAATTAATTAATTTTAATTAATTAAAAAAAACCTATCTAGACTCAGCGAAATTCCGCGAAACTTTCTACACTGTCTAGCATGGTCATTTACAACATTCATAAACAAAGGATACCAAAGGACGAGACCACTAGGACGCCGTTCACCACTCTGGAGGAAATT
>SNQJ01S0252218.1:0-12693 GCA_010110895.2 Picea sitchensis | reverse complement strand
CTTGAGAAATGCCTCACACAATGGAGGAATGAGATGATGGATAGTTTCGCACAAATCCTTCGACGACTACCAACAGGCGACACATCTTCTTCGAGTGGAGGCACCACCCCCTTCAAGGTACAAATAAACTTTGATATTCCTGTATTTGAAGGTCAGATAGACACAGACGATTTAGAAAAGGGGTTGAATCTACTAGAAGGGTATTTTTCTTTCCATAACTTTTCAAATAGAGAAAATATTACATTTGTGCTCCTCAAAGTTGTTCCCCATGTCAAAGATTGGTGGGAAACTTTCTGTGAGAAAACAGAAATAGAGGAACCCTCGTTATTTACAGTCATGACCACCTGTGAATCCTTCAGGGATGTTATTAAGGAATAATACTACCCTGTTGGATGTTATGACGACTTGTATACAAAATGGATCACACTACGACAAGAAAGAGAATAGGCAGTTCCAGATTTCACAAATATCTTCCATACCTTACGCACCAAGCTGGGTATCAAAGATTTAGAGCGACATATGGTGCTAAAATATCATGGTTCTCTCTATAGATACATCCATACTGAAATGGAATTTATAGACATCTCGTCCTTGGGTGAGGCCTACCGATATGCCATCAAAATCGACTAGAAGCTCAAATAAAATACACAACAATTTGGGCCCGGGAACCCGTTACAGCAAAAGACAAGAAAGGGAAGCCCCAACCCACAGAACAAAGGATAGAGAAAATATGGATAGTATTAGGACAACCAGTCCAAGCTGCAAGAAAAGAGGGACATTAAAAATACAAAAAAATATACTGGGAAGTGGTGTGACTTCTATAAGAGCCCTTGGCATAAGACTGCTGACTGCCGCTCAAAGCAGTCGCTGGTGGTTGAAGTGAAAGCCTATGAATTAGATGCAGGTTCTGACTTTGATTCATAATGAGAAAGGGGAAGGTGGATCATTGACACAGAATCTAGTGCCATCGTTTCTACTACCAAGCTCCAGCCTAACGAACCAGATGAGCCAGAAGAAGGAGAGTGCCTCTTCCATTCACATATGTGGGTAAAAGGCACACCATTGCATTTCATCATTGATAGTGGTAGACAGAAGAACCTCATCTCAGTAGAGGTTGTCAAGTAGTTGTCCCTACCAACAACGTCGCACCCACAACCCTACACCATTGGATGGCTCCGCCAAGGAAGCGATCTCCACGTTAGCCAACAGTGTCGACTGTTGTACGACATCAAGCCCTTCAAAGATGAGGTATTGTGTGATCTTTCTCCTCTCAAAGTTTTTAATTTTATTTTGGGCCAACCTTATTTATGGAAAAATCGTGTTGTATATGAATCTAGGCCTCGTAGTGCTATTATTACTTTGAATAGGAACTTGTATAGGATACCTGAGGAAGTCCCACCTAGTGCTATTTCCTTGATCTTTGCCAAGTGATGTAGGAAAGTAATCTCTCAGATTAGGAATTTTGTCTTCTTCATGATTCACTCTCAGAATGAGTGAAAGATCACAGCCACATCCAAGGTCTCTGCGGCCAACCTCTTAACATAGTAGAAGCAAGTAGATAAGGTCGTTGAAGAATACTCGGATATCTTCTCCTCACCTACCGGGGTACCTCTGCACTGTTAGGTCAATCTCCCCATTGATTTGAGCCTTGGTGCACCGCTTCCCAATGGGCCAATCTATCGCCACTCTATGTTAGAGAATGAGGAGATCAAGCGACAGATCCAATAACTTCTCCACAAGGGGTACATCGGTCCCAGATCATCACCTTGTAGGAGCCCAATTGTGCTAATATAGAAGAAAGATGGAAATTGACGACTTTGCATTGATTACTGGGCCCTGAATAAAATCACAGTTATAAATCGGTACCGAATTCCCCGAATCGATGACCTCCTTGATCAACTCACGGGGGCCAAATACTTCAGTAAGATTGATCTGAAGTCTTGCTACCACCAGGTCCCTATGGAACAAACAGATGTATGGAAGACCACCTTCAAGTAAAAGGAAGGCCTTTTTGAATGGTTGGTCATGCCCTTTGGTTTGACAAATGCTCCAACCACTTTCACGAGGATGATGGATGATATATTGCGACCATTCACCAATAATTTTTTGGTGGTGTATTTGGATGAAATTCTCATTTACAACAAGTCTTGGGTAGAACACTTGCAACATATTCAACAGGTTCTGCACACCCTGCGACAGCACAAGCTAGACACCAACTTGGAAAAATGCTCCTTTGACATGGAAAGGGTCCATTACCTAGGCTAAATTGTTGATCAACATGGTGTACATGTGGATCCAACCAAGATCCAAGTCATCCATGATTGGCTAGCCCCAACCACACTCACTTAGCTTCAGAGCTTCTTGGGCCTTGCCAATTTATACCATAGGTTCGTGGTGGGATTCTCCCATATTGCATGGGCCCTCAGAAAAATAATCAGGGGTGGTGGTAAGGAAAAATTTTCAGGGCGTTGGTCCCAACAACAAGCGTTCGATGATTTGAATAAATGTTTGTCCTCAGTCGCATTACTTTCACTACAAAGCCTGCAACAACCCTTTGATATTGAGACAGATGCTTCAGATTATGCTGTGGTCATCGTTCTCACTCAGCACAGCCACCCCATGGCCTATCATAGTGAGACACTATCATATGTTGTCTATAATTACCCTACTTACGACAAAGAAATTTACTCCATTGTGAAAGCCTGCAGCCAGTGGAGACATTACATTCTTGGGAGGGAGACAATCATCCACAATGATCATAAGCCACTACAATTCATGCATACACAAGGAAAATTACCGAATGACCACCATCAAAAGTGGTCCACATACTTACAACAATTCCACGTCAACATCAAGTATAAAACATGAAGCACCAACCACGTCGTTTATTGCCTCAGTAGACCGCCAGTCACGACACTCACCACAGTGCTAGACTCTTGCGGTCATGAGACCTCTAAATGGCCCCAACTCTATGAGACATACCCAGACTTCACCACCACCTACCAAATGTTGGGTGCAAGCACAATTGTCGATAATTTCCATCTTCAGAATGGGTTGTTATGTTGTTTGGGCCATATTTGTGTTCCATCAAGCGAGTGAGCGAAGCTAATCAGGGAAGTTGTTGGACCTTGACTTAGTTTTGAGAATCCTTGTTGACTTTTGACCATTTTGGGACTTCAGAAGGCTGTCAAAGGCAGACTGCAAGATGAAGTGGAGATCATGGGATCTCGGCCCCTTTTTAGGGCTTTTTGGGTTTTGGGCTTATGTAATGGGTATGGGGATATTGGCCCATGGGTTTACCCATGCTTAGGCCTATTTTGTAATGTATAAATAGATGTCTAGGTGATGTAAGAAATATTCAGTTGTAGGCTGGATTGTACTAAGTGCTAAGTGGCTAGATTGTGCTAAGTGCTAAGTGGCCAGATTGTGCTAAGTGAAAGTGGTAACTGTAATTTATTTGTGCATACTGTGTGAGGCTTGTAGAGCTAAGTGCAATTAGTTGTAATAGACTGTGGAAGGATTTGTGTTGTAACTCAAGGAAGGAGGATCTAGCGAGGTGCGTAGATCTCCTGTCCTCTGTGGAGTAAGATCTCAAGGCTCTGTGCATGTAGTTGATTGATCGAAGATAAGAAAGAGAAGAATAGTTGGTGAACATAGCCCCAAGGCTAGATCTAAACCATGTAAATGTGCTTAGTTCTCGACTATACTAGATATGGATGAATACTGCGATGCTCTGTGATTAGGGTTTTACTGCTAAGTAGATACTGGTTTAATACTAATGGATCATAATTGCTAATTTCTCTATTGAGATATTATAATCGCATATCTATGTCCCAGCTAAGGTTGTAGACATTAGAGTCCTACAACCACCCCTGCCTCTATCTTGGGTGAGACTTCATCTGCTTCGTAGGTGTTTCCCAAAGGGTTGGTAGTTAAGGTTCTATTGGTGCGTTGTTGTAGCATTGAACCCTGGGTCTGCCCCTGTGCCAAAAAATGGTTCCATTGCTGGGATCTGAAACTGTGATTGCTGGGAACTGAGGAAAAAGGAGTTTTGTGCCAAGATCTGAACTGAAACTATGATTTCTGGGAACTGAGGAAAAAGAATTTATGTGCAAAGATCTGACATGAAATTGTGAAAGCTCCATGCATAAATCTGTTACCCTGGTGTGCAGTACTCTACTTGGATTGTGAAGCTCTGTGCTAAGAAGAGAAGTCCTATCTGAAGAAAAGAGGTAATATCTTGAAGCTTTGTTCCCTAAGAAAGATAAGAATAGTCAAAAGTTTTTAGATCTGGAAGCTTTGTGCTCTGCTGAAAGTAAGATTAGTGGAAATTTTTATTTCAAGAGTATGGATCTAGGTATGTTTGATAAACTTTGTCCTAGCTTGAAAAAAAGGGCACAACTAGAAGACAAGAGGTTTGATATGAGTATATCTGATAGAAATAATGAAAGATATGTTATTCCTATGCATAGAAAGAATGTTTGGACTAACCAATGGATGCAGGATCCTAAAAAGAAGTTTTTGGAGGTTAGCTACTATGATCCTAGTGCGCAGTACATGAAAGGTTGGGGATCATTTAAAATAAAGAGAGGATTAACTCTTTGTTACAGTTGCAAAAGACTAGGACATATTGCTAAGGAATGTCCTGGTAGAAGACCTAGTTGTATTTGTTGTAAATCTATGTATCATGAAGTTCTGGATTTCCCTAGAATGATTGCTAAGGTTGAAAGAATGAATATGAACCAAGAAGACCTCGAGGAAGGTCAAGACACTAAGCTCATGGAAGAATCCATAAAGAATCAAAGACTATATTGCTGCAAATAACAGAAACCCTAAATGACCACTGAAATATTAGCTTATCAGAGATCTTCAAAGAAAAAGAATGCATAGAAACAAGAATAGGATACTTCGATGTAGACTGTGTTCTGGATGAAGAAACATAGGTGAATATCATGACAAAAATAACTTGGGAAGCTTTAGGAAATCCTATTATGATTCCTTCATTGGGAGGAATAGGATTATTTAGAGGAAAGATGATAACCCTGTGTGGAAGACTTACCCAGATATCTATGAGTGCCCATGGAAATTCGACAGAAGAAGAGTTTGAGGTTTTTAAATTTATTGAGAACAACACACCATTTTCTATTTTACTAGGAAAACCTTGGATTGAAAAGAATCAAACCAGAAGAAAAGAAGAGGAAATCTTAGAGCAGAAGAAGCGGGAATTAAAAGATTTCATGACCAGGAGGATCGCACATTTGATTGACGAAAAAGAGAATAGATTGAAGATATTTAGAACCAAGAACTTGGACATCGAAGTTGAAAGGACACCCAAGGACTTGAGACACCTATCTGTACAGGAAAGTAGAGCACCTACACCAGACAGAGAAGAAGTACCACCCTTGAACCCTAGTAAATACCATCAACAATGCGAAGTTACTATGCCAAGAGGAGATAAGAATCAGAATGGAAAGAGGAATAATGAGATGAAGTTCACTGGAAAGAAGGATAGAAAACTAAGTAAGAATAAAGTAAAGAAAGAAAAATTACAGAAAGTTCCAGAGGGAACTGCACAGAAGGAAGGACTCCAGAATTTGAACCTTGTCGGGATATCAGTACAACATAGCATGGCACTTCTCCATGGAGAAGAAATATGACTGTTGGAGGCATTATAATCATTAGCTTGAAGACCCGAACAATTAGAACAACATTTATGGCCAGGGAGATCACCATTAGACCGTTAGGACCACGCCGTAATGGATACAAATGAGTTAATGAAGGATTCTTGCCCATTGGAAAGATCCATTGCCTAGTTATCTAATTATTTCATCGAGCCTTGCACCAAGAACACTTTTTCCACCTGTGATTATCTGAGCTCACAAATTAGTTTATTTCACGCAGTGATCATCGAGCTATCACTATCCATCCCGTCACATTGAGTTGTTTCTCTTCAACCTGAGATAGTCAACCACGAGTGTGTATGTCCGAATAAATAGCGCAGTCGAAGAGTCTATGAAGGAGGTACTCATCGACCTTATGACTAAAAGAGTAATGTATGTGGGTATACAAGCATCATCGACGAGAGGATTGCAAGCCTCTCCATCTACCACGCGTGAATTCGGGCCCTACCGAGTCATCACAGAAAAGAGAACCAAGCACAGAGATGACCTAGAAAATGTGAATCTAATCCCGACCATCCCACGTGAGTACATCCCACCCCTGGATGGTGTAGTAAGTCACGACAGTATCCTGAGGGACTTTGACTACACTGTAATCATTGTGTACCTCCCGAAGGGGATAAGCGCGGTCAGACCACAACTAGAAAGAATTCCAACCTTGAATATTAGAGACTATAACCTAGGAGAGTGTAAGAGCTATGGCATGCTCGCACCTTACAAATATTTGACCAAGATAAAGGGACGAATATAATCCCTCAATCGTGGACAATGAACCTCGCGCAGTCCACCCTTTTAAATGTAATGAAGATTCCACATTTTGGAAGGCACCAGGAGGTTAACGCCTATGTTACGTTCCTGCTGTCATGCTTCCATGGTGGCTATCTGTGGTTGGATAGACGTATCACTGTCAATCCAGCGTTGATCTATAAAATCACCAGACTAAGCATGTAGGGACCCGATCCACAAGAGTTCTACCCAGGAAAATATGCAGATCGCGCCTTGTCATAGACAATTAAAGAAACATATGATGATGTTGAGAAGGGGACATGAGGTTACAAGTTAGCCTCCATCTAGAATGGCGCAGTGCACCTAGCATGTGGATTAATTGCAGGAAAGATAGTAAGAAAGAATAGAACCACACAGGTCACAGAGTTTCTAGTTGACTTCATTGGGAAATGCGTGGAAGGCCTACAGATGAAATCGACGAAGTACCTAGTTAACCAGCTCGAATTGGATTGTCGTGAAGCCTAGGATCAGGGCTATGAGTTTCACTTAAGATGGCTCCTGATCCTCATCATGTTTACTTCTTGGGAGATGCCGGAAGGTGCGACCTTCCCTGACATCGATCCATTTGAGCCACTTGCTGCGAAGTTCACCACGCTCTGGTATTCGAGCGATATGGGGAAGAAATGGCAGTCAAACGTAGTATTTCATACCTACTACCTACAACTTAGGATATTTATTGAGTCCTTTCCTCATATGACACCGAACACCCTGGACAGGTTCATGCATCTTATAAAGTTTTTCATGGATAGGCACTTTATTTACATTACTATGCGTGACGATGAAAGAAAATAAGAACTTCAGTATTATTACAAGCTCACTACATAGGACCTGGAAGAAATCATTAAAGACTGGACGACCGAATTCCTTATCCCTACTGACCCCATAGAGCTGTCTGACCCAGACCTCATTGGAAATTCGGTGGTTACTCACGAAGAGTATGATGCCCCAAGCAGAAATATGAAAAAAATGAAGCAATATGTACAAGAAATGAAAGGAACGTCAGAAGAGACCGCATCTAATTCACCTAGCAGAGGAGGTGATAACAAAGTGAGCAAAGAGGAAAAAGAACAAGAGGAAGATAAGCAAGGCAAAGTAACACTACCACAAAAACTCCTTGAAGACACTGATCCCAGTAAGAAAAGGAAGGTTTCCCCCACGAAACCTTCATTGGGGAAGAAGACCAAAGGAAACAAGCCAAAGATGCAAAGTGTACTCACAGTTGATGACTTCGATTTCATTATTTCAGCCATAGGAGATGCCTCAGAAGATATTTTTCAAAGGAACAAAGAAAAAGAAGAATCCATGTACGATAAAATTGAAGCAGAACCAAGAGGTGTACAACAAGCCATTTATTCGAGCCGCGCAGTGTCCATTGTGCCCCCGCCCTCGGAAGAACCAAAGTTGGGAGATGAGCCTGCCCAACTCTGCAGACTGGCTGATGTAACTGAAGCCCACCTTCATCGAGCACAGTGAGAAAGAACAGGCCATAATGGCCCTGAAACACGCACAGGAGGAAGTTATAGAGCAATGTAGGATTGCATAACAGGAGAAGGACACTCTTCAAGCAAAGTTTGAAGAAGAAAGAGCGCAGATCCAACAAGTGAAATAAAATTTTCTCGCGGAGTAGGTCAGAGTAAAAGAAGCAGTCAACAGAGAACTTTTCTCTGTGAAATGATTGGAGCAAAAGGAGGAAGAACTAGTAGAACACAAAGTAGAGAAAATCACAGAAGCTATCTAGCAGTTACAACAAAGAATAGCAGACTTAGAGCTACAAATAGTGCCTGGCACTCCACAGGATGTGAGGGATCAAAAAGAAGAGACTGCTCGAGGCACAATTGAGAGAATAAAATCCCTTACCATGGAGTATAAACAACTGAGTGATCACAGTGCCCAAACTTATGAGTGACTCATTGAGAACCCAGAGCTGAAGGCACTGGATTTGCAGCTCCAGGAGGTGAAGCAGCAAGCAGAAACAATATAGGCACAATTGAATCCCCTGTCAGCCATTGAGAGGATGAAGTGATCCCAAGAAAAATGCAGTGCTCAACAGCTGGTCCACACCATTCAGAGCAGAGTCACAGAAGTGACTCGGAGACTTCAACCTATATAGGACGAGGCTTGCCAACTATTCAAAGAGATCAAAGGCCAAGGAGCAGAACTAAATCAAGTCGTCATTACAGCTGAACAATTCTTAGAGGGACTTTTTAACGAAGCTGTTATCCTAGAATTTGCTGAGCAGGAGGCCATGGCACAACAACAGGTCAAAGCAGGTCGATCCAAGCTTGAGGATTTTGAGGTGGAATTACCCAGAATAGAGTGACTCAGGATGCGTCACTGGCGAGTGTTGGGGGCATGTTGGCCCTTGACCAAGTTTTGAGGATCCTTGGTCACTTTTTATCATTTTGGGACTTCGACAGTCTGTCGAAGGCGGAGCGTAAGATGAAGTGGAGATCACGAGATCTCACCCCCTTTTTAGGGATTTTTGGGTTTTGGTCTTATGTAACGGGTATGGGGATATCGGCCCATGGGTTTACCCATGCTTAGGCCTATTTTGTAATGTATAAATAGATGTCTAGGAGATGTAAGAAAGAATTAGTTGTAGGCCAGATTGTGCTAAGTGCTAAGTGGCTAGATTGTGCTAAGTGCAAGTGGTAGTTGTAATTGCTTTGTGCATACTATGTGAGGCTTGTAGAGCTAAGTGCAAGTAGTTGTAATAGACTGTGAAAGGATTTGTGTTGTAACTCAATGAAGGAGGATATAGTGAGATGAACAGATCTCCTATCCTCTATGGAGTAAGATCTCAAGGCTTTGTGCATGTAGATGATTGACCGAAGATAATAAAGAGAAGAAGAGTTGGTGGACGTAGCCCCAGGGTGGGGGTGGACCACGTATATCATGTGTTGTCATGATTTGTGTGATGTATTGATGTGTTTATGTGTTTAACTACTTAAGTGATTTGATATAGATGAATGATTTATAGATTTGTTGATGTTTTGTGCTTAATAATATGAATAAGTGCTAGATCTAACCCATGTAAATGTTCTTAGTGCTCGACTATACTATATCTGGATGAATACTGTGATGCTCTGTGATTAGGGTTTTTCTGTGAAGTAGATACTGGTTTAATACTGATGGATCATAATTTATAAGTGCATTTTTAAGGTAATACAATCAAATATTTGTCTCCTAGCTAAGGTTGCAGACACTGGAGTCCTGCAACCACCCCTGCCTCTACCTTGGGTGAGACTTCATTTGCTTCACAGGTGTTGCCGAAAGGACTGGTAGTTAGGGTTTTGTTGGTGCTTTGTTTTAGTGTTGAACCCTGGGTCTTCTCTTGTGCCAATAGAAGCCCACTACAGTTGAGTGGAAGGACACTTCAACATTGAAAAGACAGTGTCGATGCTATAGAAACATTTCCACTGGATGAAACTTTGACAAGAGGTCAACAAGTATATCAAGTCCTCCACTTCCGGCGCTATTGCCAAACCAACCACTAAGAAACAAGGACTCTACACCCCTCTTGATACTCCTAATAGGCCATGGGAATCCATATCAATGGACTACATGTCGGACCTTCGGTCCAGCAAGCGGGGAAATGACTGTGTTTTTGTGGTTGTTGATCACTTTTCTAAGATGGTGATTCTGGTTGCCTGGAAGAATAACATCACAGTAGAAGCCATTACCAAGATATTCTTTGAATGAGTCTGGGCACATTTTGGGATCCCACAAACCACTGTCTCATATCGGGACAATTGATTTCTCAGCACATTCTGGTCAAGCCTCTAGTCACTTTTGGAAACCAAGCTCACAAAATCCACAGCCTTCCACCCCCAAATAGATGGCCAAACCGAGGTTGTAAATTGAATGATCGTGCATATCCTACACATGTATAATTCCAAGCACCCTCACACATGGGATGGGAGTCTTCCCTATGTCCAGTATAGCTACAAATGATCCCTGCATAGCTCAACCGACCACAACCCCTTTCAGGTGGGATTAGGATTCGAACCATTGGGTCCCATAGATGTTGCACTTCCCTTTGAGGTCACCTCAGCTGACTCATCTCCTACTCCAACTAAAGCTGAAAAAGACACCTGGTTCATTGAGCGGATCCAACACATCTGCCAATAGGTTCATTATATCCTACAGAAGTCCAATGACAAGTACAAGCAATGCCATTATAAACATCGGGCGCCACATAATTTTCAGGTGGGCAACAATGTTTGGTTGGACTTGCAGAAAGAACGCCTTATAGGACCCCATCAGAAGCTTTGCCCACTCCATTATGGGCCATACAAAATCACCAAGGCTATGGGGGATAATGCTTTTGAGCTCAACATTCCTCCTTTCCTTAGCCTGCACCTAGTGTTCAACGTGGACCTCCTTTGGCCTTATTTCCCACCATTATTTGACACCTCATACATAGAAAAACAACTGACACCAAAAGAGCTCAACCCCAACTACATACAACAGGAATCCAGTGATCAGATTGTGCACACACAAATCAAGGGCAATCGACAACAAAGGATCCATCTTTATCGAGTCATCAAAGTAGGGAAACTCCTGTACCAAGGCAGGTGGCTCACCTGGGGCCAAATTCAATAGAAATTTTCTCATCCCATGGGGGAAATCAACGCAATGGAGACCATTGATTCCTAAGGAGGGATGATTGATCCAGCTGGATATTGGTGGGCACCCACCTTTTCCAGCTGGCTCAAAACAAATTTCTGTCAATTTTCGTAATTTACTATTTTTAGCAGTTTTTTGGGTCTTGAACCTCCAGAGTCGTTTTGAGGCCGTAAATGACGTTTCTTTTGGGTATTTTGCAGTTGGAAAAGTTCATCATGAAATTTTTGGAAACTGTTGTAGTACTCAGATAGATCTTTCCAACGAGTTATCATACGCCTAAAATGGATATCGTATGTAAGAGTTACGACCCCGGGAAGTTGATGTATTGACTTACCCAAATGGGGCCCACATGACTTTTGGCGCTTCATCTCCTAGGGTTAGGTTTTTGGACGTCTAGGCTTTTCGAAACTCTTGTTTATTGTAAAAAGGACTTCGAAGCCTCATTGTAATCTTCTTCTTCCGAATGAGCGCAGTCATCACATCTCTCCTCAGAGATAAGCCGCCACCATTCCAGCAAGCTTGTTTTCCACTGCATTTTATAGTTTCAACTTATTTCCTTATTGAATAGAAAACCAATTTTATTGTATCTTTGTTATTTTGTGCTAAGCATCTGTTAATAATCTGTAGTCATTTCGTTCTGCTCATAAAATCTAGATCAGTAACCCTATTCAACTTACTTAGAAGGCCTTTTTCATTTCCCTATGTAGACTTGAATTCCCTTTTTGTAGTTCCCAGAGCTAAAAAATGTATTTTTCCACATATACACACCCTAACAACTATACAACATGTGTATACGCATGTTGCACCATTACATCCCGTGTACATCAGGTGTTGTGCTCAAAATTTAAAAAATGGTGTCGGGTTTCCATGTCATGTCACGATATCCATGATCCTTGACCTTCCATATACAGGAAACGTTCTGACTCGGCCCTTCAATTCCATTTGAAGGCTATAAATAGGCCTTATCGAAGTTGTGGAAAAGGACAAGAACTTAACTTTGAGAGAAACATTACTCTGGAGAAATTATTCACTTCATATTGAGTCCAATTAATGTCTTGCAAATATATGAATTGTTATTCCATGGGAATATTTGAATATTGATGGATTATGCTATTATATGTGCTAACTTTATATATTATCACCATATGCTTGCGTGTCTTGGTTTTTGAGGGAAAGTTGTAGGTGTATTTCTTTGAGTCAAGTTCTCAACAGTGGACTTCATCGAACGTTTGGACGAGGTAGGATATTTATCTTGTCTTGTTAGCATATTTGTTTATATAGCATACTTGATATTAGAGTTTATTTCTGCAGTCATTTCCTTCCGTTGTGGTTTACCCCATGCCATAGAGTGATTTTCCCCGTAACAGAAGGATCCATATATCAACCCAAACAATTGATCTAGACAGTTTAATTTACAACCAACACAAAAGAATATGACTAGTGGTATTAGAAAGTAGAAAAATCTATGAAATCCTTCCAAAACTGTGTATATATTTTGTCTAACAAAATATTTTTTGCATGCACATTTTCTTGCAGAATTTATAAGTTCAGAAAGGAATTTTTGTTTCCTATATGAGAACCACAACCATGTAATATGCCT
>SNQJ01S0252217.1:0-12761 GCA_010110895.2 Picea sitchensis | reverse complement strand
ATCATTTATGTGTATTGTGAAGATTATGCTGGATATTTTACTGTTATTCTGTCATTTCTAGCATTTCATTTCTGTTCTGCATATTTTATATATCTGGTATCTTGCAGGTTGAGTTATTTAGCATGTGTTAATTAACCATTTAGGACGCTGAATGAAAGAGGAAGAATTTATGAATGAAACATGACATCCATATATACATATACATATCTGAAATAAAGCAAGAAGAACAACAAACAATAAACACCAATGTGATAACGAAGTTCGGAAATTTCACCTACGTCTCTGGGCCATTGTCTTAGTGGGTGAGGCTTTCTTATTTTTGTTCAAAGCTTTAAAAGTACATCACAACAGTGCCAAAAGGTTACAAAATTGATATGGTCTTTTTCTACCAGATCTGCAGAACCCAACAAAAGAAACGACACTGGAATCAGATGATCAGAGCTCCCATAAATGGTTTGCAAAGGTGCGCTCCTCAATAGCTTCCCTACATAAAAAATGGTTTTGGCTTGGAAACTTCAGTATAAACCTGATCCAAATCCTCTCTCATGGATTCAAGAACTCCTGGTTTATATATATATGAAGTTGGTAACCATGTCCCAACTCCCCCCCAAGATCTGGCCTAAGAAAAGGCCCAATATCCCCCAAAAATGACCAAAATCTCTCAATTTCGTTGATAAAATCAATTAAAATCACTATTATACAGTAAATAACCCACTTTTGAGAAATATTGGGCGCAACCACTTTAGATCAGGGCTCCTGGTCGTATGGAGAGTGGCCATGTGGCCTCAGGCTTATCCCTGGCGCATTGGCCCCTGTTATTTCGGCTCCTGGATGCATCGAATACCATGTGGCCCTGTCCTTCGCGCTTAGTTAGGCCCCGATATAATAGTCCATGGTTTAGCCCCTAGTCGGTGGGCTAGCTCGACCGACCGGGATAAACCCTTAACCACCATGCCAACTAACAGAAACCTTGGGTCTTATGGTGTATGGTGGCAAGTTGCAATCACGTGCCAAAGGTTAGAGCCCAGGTATCGTGGTAGGGTTTTATGGATGCACCAGGGGGCTGGGGGCTATGCCCCAGCCTTAATATCCTCCACTCGAAACCATACTTTAACATAAATAAAAATGGTAACATATGGTTATTAAGAAACATGTTCGGGTGGTGTTGGCCCTTGACCAAGTTTTGAGAATCCTTGGTCATGATTGACCTATTTTGGGACTTTGATAGGATATCAAAGGTGGAGTGCAAGTCGAAGCGGAGATCGCGGGATCTCATCCCCTTGTTTAAGGATTTTTGGGTTTTGGGCTATGTAACAGGTATGGGGATGTCGGCCCATGGGTTTACCCATGTTTAGGCCCCTTTTGTAATGTATAAATAGAATTCTAGGTGATGTAAGAAAGAAGAGGTTTTTGGTACCTTGCTAAGTGCTAAGTAAAAATTGTAAATTCTTTGTGAATGCTATGTTGAGAAATTGCAGAGCTAAGTGCAAGTGATTGTAAGAGACTGTGAAAAGACTTTGTGTTGTAACTCGGGGAAGGAGGATCTAGAGAAGTGCACGCAGATCTCTTGTCCTATGTGGAGTAAGGTCTCATGGATATGTGCATGTAGAAGATTGACAAAAGGAAATTAAAGAGAAGAAGAGTTGGTGGACGTAGCCCCAGGATGGGGGTGAACCACGTATATCCTGTGTTATGGTTGCTTTGTGCATTATGGTTGTTTTATTATTCATATGATTAATTCTTAGTGCACTGATATATGTTAGATGAATCAGATATGATAGCTTAGTTCCTAATGATGTGAATAAGATGCTAGATCTGATCTGTGTTGATATTCTTAGTTCTTGAATATATTGGATCTATGTGAATACTGCGTTGATCTATTGTTAGGGTTATCTGCATTGTAAACTAAGGCTGAATATTAATGAACTATAACTGCTAAGTGCTCAGCTAAGGTGTTACAATCACAGATCTGTGTCCTAGATAAGGCCGCAGACATATGAGTCCTACAACCACCCCTGCCTCTACCTCGGGTGAGACTTCATGTGCTTCGCAGGTGTTGCCGAAAGGGTCGGTAGTTAGGGTTTTGTTGGTGCACTGTTGAAGCATTGAGCCATGGGTCTTCCCCTGTGTGCCAACAAATGGTTCCATTGCCGGGACCGAAACTGTGATTTCTAGGAACTACAGAAAAGAGAAAGCTCTGTGTGTATATGTGTTGCCCTAGTGCGCAGTATTCTACTTGAATTGTGAAGCTCCGTGCCAAGAAGAGAATTCATATATGAAGAAAAGAGGTAAGATCTTAAAGATTTGTGCTCTGATAAAGGTAAGAATAGTGAATTTTTTTTATTGAAAAGGTAAGATAAGTAGAAATTTTTGTTTCAAAAGTATGGATCTAGGTATGTATGATAAAAATTTTCCTAGCTTGAAAACTAGGGAACAACTAGAAGAAAGAAGATTTGATATGAGTAGATCTAATAAGAATAGTGAAATATATATTATTCCTATGCATAGAAAGAATGTTTGGACTAACAAATGGATGCAGGACCCTAGAAATAATTTTTTGCAGGTTAGCTACTATGATCCTAGTGCGCAATACAGGAAAGGCTAGGAATCATTTCAAAGAAAAAGAAGATTAACCCTTTGTTATAATTGCATAAGACCAGGACATCTTGCTAAGGAATTCCTTGGTCGAAGACCTAGTTGTCTTTGTTGTAAATCTATGGATCATGAAGTTTTGGATTTCCCTAGAATGATTGCTAAGGTTGAAAGAATGAATATGACACAAGAAAATCCTGAGGAAGGACAAGAAACTGAGACCATGACAGAACCCCATAAAGAATAAGAGAATGTATTCCTACAAATGAAATAAACCCTGAATGATCACATAAATATCAACTTATCAGAGATCTTCAAAGAAAAAGAGTGCATAGAAACAAGACTAGGAGACTTCGACATTGAATGTGTTCTGGATGAAGAAACACAGGTTAATATCATGACAGAAAGAACTTGGGAAACTTTAGGAAAGCATGCTATGATTCCTTCATTGGAGGAATATGTTTATTTAGAGGAAAGTTGATAACCCTATGTGGAAGACTCACCCAGATATCTATGAGTGCTCATGGAACTTTGACAGAGCAATATTTTGAGGTTGTTAAATTTATTGAGAACAACGCCCCATTTGCTATATTACTAGGAAAAAATTAAATTGAGAAGGATTAGGCCAGAAGAAAAGAAGAGGATGTATTAGAACATAAGAATCAAGAATCAAAATATTTCATGACTAGGAGGATAGTGCAATTGATTGAAGAACAGGAGAACAAATCAAAGTTGTTCAAAACCAAAAACTTGGATATCGAAGTTGAAAGAACACAAAAAGACTCACAGAATAGTGGAGCACCTACCCAAGACAGAGAAGAAGTATTACTCTCTAACCCTATGAAAGAATCTCAACAACACGAAGTTACTATGCCAAAAGGAGATAGGAATCAGAATGGAAAGAGGAATACCGAGATGAATATTACAGGGAAGAAGGCTAGAAAGCTCAGTAAGAAGAGAGCAAAGATAGGAAATTTGTAGAATGTTCTAGAGGGGACTTCACAGAAGGAAGTTTTGCAAAAACTGGAAATTCATCGGGATATCAAAACAACACAACATGGCAAAGAAATATAGTTGTTGAAGGCATTCTGACCATTAGACCAACGCCTATGAATGGTTAGAACAACAGTTATGGCCAAAAATCTCACCATCATACCGTTGGGACCATGCCGTAATGGAAAGAAATGCATTGATGAAGACCTCTCATCCGTTGGAAAGATATGTTACATCGTTGTCTACTTATTGCATCGTTTGTTACACCAAAAACACTTTTTTGAATTGTATCCAAGCCAACACATTGATACTGCGCTATCTTTATTGAGATCGACACATGTTATACTTCTTTGAGCACTCATTCATCCACCTGAGTTGTCCGTTCTGAGCGTACATGTCGGATGAAATCAATGCCATAGAGAAGTCGGTTGAATAATTTCTCATCGATCTAATCGCCGAAAAAGTAATGTCTACAGGTATTCAAGCTTCCTCGATGAGAGGAGTGCAAGCCTCTCCCTCGACTGCTCACAGATCTAGACCATCTCGACTTGCTGTCGAGAAAATAACCAAGCATCGAGATGAATTTTCAAATGCGAAGTTAATCCCGACTATCTTGCCCAAATACATCCCGCCTTTGGCTGGCACGATGAGTCGTGACAGTGCCCCGAGGGACTTTGATTACACCCTGGTTACTGCATACCTCCCGAAGGGGATACGTGCAGTTAGAACACAGCAGGATAAGATCGAGACATTAAAATTCAATGACTTCAACCTAGGGGACTGAAGAACCACAGTATGCTCGCTCCTCACAGATACTTGACTAGGATGAAGGGGAAGAACTCGAAAATAATCCCCCAACCCTAGACTATGAACCTCGCGCAGTCCACCATCTTGAATGTTATGAAGATTCCACATTTTGGAAGGCACCAGGAGGTTAATGCATGTGTTAAGATCCTTCTATCATGTTACCATGGCGGATATCTATGGCTAGACAGACGCATCACAGTCGATCTGACGTTGATCCATAGGATCACCGGATTGATCATGCAGGGACCCGACCCATAGGACTTATACCCAGGGAAGGTTGCAGACCATGCATTGGCACATAGGATTAAAGATAGATATGGCGATGTAGAAAAGGGGACGCGAGGCTACAAGGTAGTTTCCATCCAGTATGGTGTAGTGCGCCTGGCCTACCAGCTGATTGCAGGAAAGATGGTGAGAAAGAACAGACCTACGTAGGTCACAGGGTTCGTTGTTGACCTCGCTGGAAAATGTGTAGAAGGAATCCAAATGAAAAGGGAAAAGTACCTAGTCAACCAGCTAGAATTGGATTGTCGTGAAGCTCAGGATCATGGCTATGAGTTCCATTTTAGCTGGTTGCTAATCCTCATAGCATTTACTACTTCGGAGAAGCCGGAAGGTGTGACCTTCCCGGACATTGAGTTGTTCGAGGCACTCGCTGCGAAGTACACCACGCTTTGGTACTCGAGCGATATGGGAAAACAATGGAATTCAAACGCAGTATTCCACACATAATATCTCCAGCTAAAGAGGGCTATTGGGGCTATCCCTCGCATGATGTCGAACACTCTGCACTGGTTTAGACCTCTCATGAAGTTCCACGCATATCAACACTTTATTTATATCACTGCGCGTGCATACGAGCATAAAGAAGAGCTTCAGTCATACTATAAACTCACATAGGAAGACCTCGAAGAAATAACTAAGGACTGGTATGTAGAGCTCCTTATCCCTGCTGACCCTGTAGAAATGTCTGATCCCGAACTAATTGACAGCTCGGAGGCTACTCATGAAGAAAACGACACACCTAGAACCAGCAGAAGGAAGAATACTGAAGAGGTACAAAAATTGAGCAGTGCATCAGATGAAACTGCTTCTAAATCACCTGGACGAGGAGGTGATGAAGAAGTAGATAAAGAAGAGACCAATGGAAAAGAAGATTAGTAGAAGCAAGCTGATGTAACACCACCTAGGAATCATGTTGATGAAACAGATCCCTCCAATAAAAGAAAGGTTTCCCCCACAAAACTTACTTCCCGGAAGAAGTCCAAAGCTACCAAGACTAAGCTGCAGACTGTACTCACGCTCGATGACTTTGACTTCATCATCGTAGTCATATCAGATGCCTCGCAGGACCTCTTACAGAAAACTGAAGCCAAACAAGCAGCCATGTATGATAGGATTGAGGGAGAACTCAGAGGGCTACAACAAACCCTTCAATCCAGCCGTGCAGTATCCACTACACCCCCACCATCAGAAGAACTAGAGTTGCGAGATGAGCCTGCCCAACTCCGCAGAATAGTTGACGCGACCGAAGCTTACCTTCATCGAGCACAAGAAGATAAATAACATGCTACAATGGCCCTAAAGCAATCACAAGAGGAAATGGTAGAGCAATGTCGAGTTTCACAACAAGAGAAATATGACCTCCACACCAAGTTTGAAGAGGAGAGAGTGCAGGTCAAGCAAGAGAAAGAGCAGTTTTTCGCAATCAACAGAGCACTTTTCTTTGTGACAGGCTTAGAGAAAAAGGCAGAAGAACCAGTAAAGCATCAAGTAGTGTAGCTTGCGGAAGCTATCCGACAACTTCAACAGAGAATCAGAACAGTTCCAATTACCCCGCAGGACGTGCGAGACCAAAGAGAAGCCACTGCTCGAAGCGTAGTTTACAGGATCAGAGCATTTTCTTTGGAATGTAAACAACTTAGCAGTAGAAGTACCCAAACCTATGAGCGACTTACTGAAGACCCTGAACTAAAGTCACTGGATTCACAGCTCCAGGAGGCAAAGCAGCAAGCATAAACAGTACAGCCACATTTGAAGCCCCTGTAAGCAGTTGAGAGGATGAAGTGATCCCAAGAACAATGCACTGCTCAACAACAGGTCCACGCCATTCATAGCAAAGTCATGGAAGTGACTCAGAGGCTCCAACCAATTCAAGACGAGGCTTGCAAACTATTCACGAATATTGAAGGTCGAGGAGCAGAACTAGAACAAGTCGTCACTATAGATGAATAGTGCTTAAAGGAACCTATCAACGAAGTAGTTCTCCAAGAGTTCATTGAGTAGGAGGCCTTGGCGCAACAACAGGTCGAAGCAGCTCAAGACAAGCTCAAGGCTTTTGAAGTAGAGCTACCTAGATCAGAGTGACTCAGGATGAGTCACAGGTGAGTGTTGGGGGCTTGTTGGCCCTTGACCAAGTTTTGATAATCCTTGGTCATGATTGACCTATTTTAGGACTACGAGAGGCTGTCAATTGCGGAGCGCAAGTCGAAGCGGAGATCGCATGACTCGGCCCCTTGTTTAAGGCTTTTTGGGTTTTGGGCTATGTAATGGGTATGGGGATGTAGGCCGATGGTTTTACCCATGTTTGGGCCCCTTTTGTAATGTATAAATAGAAGTCTAGGCAATGTAAGAAAGAAGAGGTTTTTGGTACCTTGCTAAGTGCTAAGTACAAATTGTGAATGTTTCGTGCATGGTATGTCGAGAACTTGCAGAGCTAAGTGCAAGTGATTGTAAGAGACTGTGAAAATACTTTGTGATGTAACTCGGGGAAGGAGGATCTAGCGAAGTGCACACAGATCTCTTGTCCTATGTGATGTAAGATCTCATGGCTCTGTGCATGTAGAAGATTGACAGAAGGCAATAAAAGAGAAGAAGAGTTGGTGGACCTAGCCCCAGGCTGGGGGTGAACCACGTATATCCTGTGTTATGGTTACTTTGTTCATTATGGTTGTTTCATTATTCATATGATTAATTCTTAGTGCACTGATGTATGTTAGATGAATCTGATATGATATCTTAATGCCTAATGATGTGAATAAGATGCTATATCTGATTTGTGTTGATATGCTTAGTGCTTGAATATATTGGATCTATGTGAATACTGCGTTGATTTGTTGTTAGGGTTATCTGCGGTGTAAAATAAGGCTGAATATTAATGAAATATAACTGCTAGGTGCTCTTCTAAGGTGTTACAATCACATATCTGTGATCCATTTAAGGATGCAGACATCTGAGTCCTACAACCACCCTTGCCTCTACCTTGGGTGAGACTCCATCTTCTTCATAGGTGTTGCCGAAAGGGCTGGTAGTTAGGGTTTTGTTGGTACGTTGTTGAAGCATTGAACCCTGGGTCTTCCCCTGTGTGCCAACAGGGGGGCTGGCTAGCCCGACCCTGCCAAAAATCTAGCCCGGTGGGAGGTCACGTGGTCGAAACTCATTGAGTCCAAAACAATTTTGCACCATACAAACAACCAATGCTTGGGTGCGACATGGCATACCATGTTTGGGCCACGTGGCACCATTCCATATGCCAGCTAACTTCCACGTGTCAACACACTATTTGACCATCTTTACCACACGTGCCAACCACGTCCTCTACCACTCTACCTTCCACCTAAGCACCATACTGTCGTGCCACATGTCACCCTTACAGTGGTGACATGTGTCACTCCCTGATTAGTCCACATGTGCCTGCCTAGTCAGCAATATGTATGGTCAATTTCCACATGTCACCTCCAGAGGCTACCACATCAGTATCCATTATGACTTTCCATGTCAGTTGTATGGTTGTACGACATGTACAATCAGCTGCCACATGGAACTGTATGGACTATACAATCATCACTTTTTTTGCATGTTTGGCCAAATGAACAGATCATGATATATTGAGCATACAACATCTGTTTGAGCTCATTCAAGTTGTGTTGGGTAGGTATCGATAAGGCATACACACACGTCTGTTTTGAAGATATTCTGAGCACTTTTATTTTTAGGCCTTTTTTAGCCCCATCAAGCTCCTAGATCCAATTCTGGATCATTTGTCAATCCAAATGGTAACAAAATAAATTCATAAAGTCAAAATCTTGTCTTAAACATTGTTTTACGAATGTATTCCTCTTTGATTCATAACTGGTGATATCCTGATCTCAAATCAAACTTTGAAAATATAGTCACTCCCTTCATTTGATCAAATAAGTCATCAATTATCGGTAACGGGTATTGATTCTTGAAAGTGGCTTTGTTTAATTGACGATAATCAATGCAAATCCTCCACGATCTGTCCTTCTTTCTTACAAAAATCACTAGCCCACCCCACGGAGATACAATTGGATGTATAAGTCCCAAATCCAATAAATCCTTTAATTGCATATTTAACTCTTGTAATTTAGGTGTCGACATCTGATATGGTGTTCTAGCACTGGTTTTGTTCCAGGCTTTAGATCTATAGTAAATTCCAATTATCTATTTGGTAGTAAACCTGATAGTTCTTCAGGAAAAACATCGACAAACTCTAATACTACTGGAAAGTCTTCCAATCTTTTTGCGTCTCGTTTTTCATTAAGCGCTAATATGGCATACAACTTACATCCCTCGCACATGTTTTTCTGTAATTGTAGGGAAGAAATAAATATTGGCGATACTCCTTGATTTCTTCCTACAATTACTCTAATTTGTCCCAAATCATCAATTAAGCTTGGTCTCTTTGTATTACAGTTAATTATCGCATCGTGCGATTCTAACCAATCCATTCCAATCACAATGTCATATGATCCGAAGGTTGTGACATAAAGGTTTACAATTGCGATGAAATCACCTAATTTAATGTTACAATCCTTAACCCTTCCTCCAACTTTTTTCTTTGCATCAAATGCCATTTCAACATATCTAAACTCATCTTGTTAGACTTCCTTCACCTTAATTCTTTTGAGCGCATCACTAGCAATTAAACTCTCAGTAGCTCCTAGATCTATCAAAATACTGAATTGTTGATTCGCTATCATACCTGATGTCTTGAGCAATGTAGACTAATGCTCGGCTTGGCGGTTATTCACCGCTGCATGAATCCTATGGGCCTTTACAAAATCTCCCAATGTCATATATCCTACTGATCCAACAGCTCTTGCCTTCTCAATAGGACAATCTCTTTGATAGTGGGGCTCTCCATAACTCCAACATCCGTTCTTAGGGCCGGTGCTCCTAGTTCTAGAAGAAGAATATGTTGGTCTAGGGTTATGAGGTCCTGATCTATTTTGTGGAACATATCTATACTGTTGTTGTTGTTGTTGAGGACGATGTGGTTTCTCATGCGATGGTGCTCTATACAGAGTCCTGTAATCGGTAGTCTATTTGTGCGGTGTAGGAAATACAGGTCCTCTGGGTGTATCACGGTGCCCATAAGTCTGTCTAACAGGTGTCTACTGTTGCGACACTCTATGTAGCATTTGTCATGTCTTCCTGGAAAGAGTCCTACCCTAACCCCCAATTTTCAACTCTTCTTTAGCGATGAAAACTTTCTGTACTGCATCGTGCAAAGTATGAGGCATCAAGATTATCACCTTAGCATGAATGTTGTAGTTGATACCAAACACAAAATTATTCACCTTTATCTTTTTAGTGTTCAGGTGTGGAGCATATCTTAGAAATCCATAAATCTAGCCTCATACTCAGGTATTGTACGACTGCCTTGTTGTAAAGCATTGAATTCATTAAGTTGGCGCTCAATGAACTCATTAGATAAGTACCTCTCTCGAAATTGATCCTTGAACAATTGCCAAGACATGTCCTCAACAACCATATTTAGTTGTGGTAAGAGTGTATTTCACTAAATAAGCGCACTCCCTTTCAACTAAAAAACCTCCATGTGGACCTTCATGTTGGAGGTATAATCGTGCAATTCAAAACACATTTCCATATTCTCCAGCCAAGCTTCGACGGCTAAACCATTTTTGGAACCCAAGAACTCATGAAATTTTACCTTATCGAGTTCTCTATGAACACTACCACTAACTATAGGAGGGTGTTGCGAACCCTCATTGGGTACAACCTCCCTTCCCTCATCGCTATCAAGGAGTTTTATCAGCACCTCCGACATTCTCTAAAAATACTTCATCATCCCCATGACATTGCCCATTGCAACTTGCTTCTGCTCAATATTTTTCTCTTCTCCCCATGGAGCATATCCTTTGGGTGTGGATGTACTTGGAGGAAGCATACATTTTCCCCCCGCACCCCGACGTCTACTCATTCTCCGTCCTCTAACTATGATACCTTCCATAAAACAATTTCAAATTATTATTAGTAATATATATTAATTTAAAATTTTATCATTGAAAGTCTCAACGAGTCCAGTGTCGCAGAGTAGAACCCTGCTCTGATACCATATGTAACAACCCTCTTGATTTACAGAACATCAATGAGTAAAATAATACCACGAAATAGTAAAAATGTTATTTTTTTTTTTTTTGTCAACAAGGTAAAAAGAAACATGACTCAACTTTGTTCATCATGGTAACATGTAGTTAAAATATTACTTTACTACTTAGTATCCTAACACATAGTCCAAGTGAATCTACACAGAGAATCGATAGAGTTCAAATAAATTTCTTGTTTACTTCACTTGAAGTTTGCACAACTTGTGCATTAATTTATTACGTATGATGCATAAATCACAATTGTACTTACAATGATGAATGAATAATTAAAACAAAATTTCATTTAACAAAGTATCATTACACAATCATTTCTCGTTATATCATTCATAGATTTTATATTAATAAGGTTATTATTATCAAGTTGTCATATGTAATCATCGCTATATTATTTAATCATGTAATAATACCTAACACATATGAAATACATTTACTTTTCAACATTTACCTAATCATATTAAGAAATTACTGTACCACCATATGATTTCCACTTTTAACTAATTAACCTTTGAAATTACCACATTTAAGATTAACTTTTGAATTTCTTCAGCGGCTGTGCAAATCATATCACATTCTAAATTCCTTACTATACTCTTATGTGAAGAAGTGTACATATTTTGAGAGAACTAAGTACACGAGGCTATTTAATTGTATAATGATTAACAAGGATGACTTTTAAATAAGAAATCATACTGTCCCTTAGCGACGTGAATTACTGGAGGTGAAAATTCACCCTGGTTAACTACAAGAAGATTCCACTCTACCAGTTGGAGAGGAAACATATTATCACTGCTTTAACTATCATGAAAGGTGCCAAACAGGTCAACGACCGATGATAGCTTAAAAGAAGATCAGATTTAGGAACGTCCAGTTAATAAAAGTAATTATGCGGTTATCAAGGTAAATGTCTCTAAGATAAGAGTCTCTCGTAACTGTGAATAATTCCCACGCGTAAGTTGGAATATCAACTTCATAATCGTTGATTGTTCATTTATTAAATTCATTCTATGCCTCAACTCCTTGGTTAATAAGAATTGAATTTCATGATCTCTCCAAGATCCAATTATGCCAATTTAATTTTACCACGATCGCAATCTCTTTGCGTGGAACGAGGTGGCATAAGTAAAACGAAAATTAGAACAATTACAGATCTAGCATTAGTTGTACTACCAATTATCAGTAATTTAAATAAAATAATTCGAATCACAATGACAATGTTGCGCATCACAGTAACTGTTAGATAGATTTTTGTTGAAGTTATCACAAAACAAAATTGTAAGATTTAGGACTCGATATGGAATGTCATTACGATTTAATTGAAGAAGACTCCAAAGTAGATAGTTAAGTTGTCGATTAGACATATAACTGAGTATAGTAAAGATTTATTAAATTCATTCTATTATTGTCAATTTTCTCCACGGGCTATTAGACTCGTTAATCGAAGGCGTAAAATAGATGGTTATCGAAAGTAATTTCGATACCTCATTAATGTCGATAATGTATAGGATTCCAAAATTTTGAGGTAATTATATTGTTACACTTCGATGTGAATCCCCTGTTGCACTATAATACCAGTCTGGAAGTGCGAATGAGTGTAACCGCACAGGTAGGGCGATGGAAAGAAAAAAAAGTCTGCAGAAAAAAAAAATTGGTTGGGATAATTAAAAGAGAAATCCAATTAGGAAAATGTGTATTTCTTCTCCAAGTAACACATCACTGTAGGGATGATTCAGATGAAGTTGCATTTACATGGTTAATCAGTCAAGAATTTGTTTTTAAAATAAGATTTAGACATGCAACAAGATATTTAAAATATATGTGGCAAGGATCAAGTTTAACGCGCGAGAATAAAAACACAACAAGGAGAGTTTGTTATTTCACCCAACCATCTCGTAAATGAATTTACCTCACTCGGATTGAGCAGCAAAAATTTTGTAC
>SNQJ01S0252216.1:0-12761 GCA_010110895.2 Picea sitchensis | reverse complement strand
AAATGAATGGGGTAGTTGAACATTCAAAGGGCACCTAGAAGTAATGATTTTCCAGTATCCTTTCAGTTATTCGAAGTATCAAAGCAACATTTCCAGATTTAAGTTGCTTTGATTTACCATTAGCATTTTGCTCCTAAAATTAGTAGTTAGTTTACAAGTGTCAATTATTTTTTCAAACTAGTTCTTTTTCTAGCATAAGGAGGTTTCAAACTCCTGATTTCATGTAATTTGATGATGTAACATTTTTCGATATATTTCCATGAGAAAGTCTAAGAGGGGGTTGAGTCTTGGAGGATCGAGAGAGATTGAGGAGACAATAGAGAAACATGTTATTCCGATCATACCCTAGTGGAAACCCTATGCAAAGAAAGAGAAATCAACCTACAACAATATTCATTTTTGCAGAACAATGAGACCGAAAGCAGTAGTAAAGAAGAGGATTTTTAGAGGCAATCTAATTTTCAACTGAAGCAGAAAAAGGAGGTCTTCATTGAGGTATTCTCCCATGTTTTCTATGATCCAGTAGATTCTCATTTGGAGTCTTTTATAATTTTGAGATATTCATTATTGTTCGATTGTGAGTACGGGTTTTGGTTTTATGATGATTCACCATTGTATAGAATTTTCATTTTTCCGATCAATGGCATTAAAGAAATCCAGTGTATGAGAGAGTTGTTGGCATGGTTATAATGGAAGTTTGATATTACTTGATCAAAGAGTTGAGCTTAGGTAGATTAGTGTAGGTTTATGTAATAGGGTCAAGCTCCTCCTCCTGCGGAGCATGTGATTTTCGCCTTTGAGTTTTCCCCCCTAAAATGAGTCTGGGCCAGCTTATGTGATCTACCCAAGAAGGCGATCCATAGGAGAAGGTGACCACGCAATCCATAATCCAGCTTCAGACCAAAAACTCCTCGTGGGCTTAATTCATTATTTGAGTGACTAAGCAATTGGGGATCCAAACCGAGATGATCCGAGAGTGGCCAAGAGACTTTGGCTATCTCAGAGTGACTTCCAGGGATCAGTGGGAGAAGCACAATGCAGCCATGGAAGAGGGCACACCCACTTCATCCCAACAAAGGAGAAACTAGTAAGGGCACAAACCCCTGGTGCACCCTCCTTCCTCACTGAAAACTCTTGAAGGAAACAATTTTCCCCCTGGAGTGGCTAGATAATGGAATAAGCTTTCTCTTGGAGGTGGAATCATGGAAAACAGAGTCACCAATAGGCATCCATGAAGGAAGGCACTCTGTTTATTCTTCAGAAACCCTAAAATGAAATTGTTGTAAATGTAAAATGTTAGCACTTATATGTTCATGATCAAATTGTGGCCTTAAAGGCGCTAAGTAAGAAGTTCCAAATCCCAGTAGCGGCTTTATCATTTTCTATTGTATCATTTTCCGACCGTGACACCATCATATTAGATTTTGTACGTACTGTAGAATAGATATGCACTCATGCCATATAAGGGTTTGTGGTGATTTTGCATTGACATGGATAGTAGAATCGCGATATCCATAGGGTTTGACTGATGCACCCACTTTCTTTGCATACGAGGTGAATATGATCAACTCTCGCCCACAAGGTGTTCTATTACAGTAGAAAAGAAAGGCTAATTTGTCCGCTCTACCAGTTCATATAATCAAATTAAATACCTTCACGTCCCCTTCAAAATATGGCATACTTCAATATTCTCCCCTTTCCCCACAGGCATGCCAATATGGCCGTAGGACAATGGAGAACTTACACCAGTTAAAGGACATTCCAATGATTCTCCCCTAAATTTTACTCTACTCTGCACATATATGAAAACGATATAATCATATGCTTAATCAATAGACTCATAGACAATGTTTTTTTAAGTTTCAACTCCAATTTGAGGATCTTAATTTCATCGATGACACTATTTCATGTCTAAATATGAATTATTCCTCCTCCTCCCAGGCGATTGGGATTCACAAGCTGTTGGGATTCTAGAAAAGAGGGTTTGGAATTGGAAGAAATGGTGTATTTCAAAATTGGAGTGCTCCTGCTGAAGCTTGGATTGTATTTCGAATGAGTTCTTCAAGACAGTGACAGTAGTTGAAGAGAAAGACAAGAGAATGAAGCTAGTTCTGAGTCCAATACTCAATTCTCACTCTGGATGAAGATTGCAAAGAGAGAGGAAGGAAGTGGTGTAGCAGTTGGAGACCCATGCAGAGTATTCTCTACTCATTAGAGCCATTGTAATCTGTAATTCTCTTATTTTCAAGAGTCAATAAAGCACAGACGAAGCCATCCCATTGTTGGATTTGTCCCGGGAGGATTTCTCCCTGGTAAATCTGTGTGTCAAATTGTTCATGGTTGAATGCAATGTCCACTTAATTTATCTTGTTTCCTTTTTCCGCAATTGGACAAAAAAAACACATTTACCAAGTTCTATCAAACAATAATAAAAGTTAATCTAGTATCTGTTGTGATGAACTGATTAGTAGGATACCTACTATAGTTTACAGATCATACTCCCCAAGAAGAAGATTGCATCAGAAAGGCTTTAAAGTTTTATCGGCTTTCATGTTTACTTTTTCTCTGCAATCACACTCTAATGTGTGCTCGTAAGTTACTTTAAGGGAATGGATGCAATCATAACATCATGAAAGACACGATAAACCACTTGCCCTGCAGATTATTCCAGTCAAGGATGAATCGAAAACAATGTACTAAAGTTTGCCTCCCAGGGATAATAATAAGAGGGAGCAAATATTGAATTTTCCTCGCGACTTACTCACCAATCCATTTTCTCTTTTACATTTTGAGTTTCTATATCCCTTTTCATAGAACATTTTTACTAAACATGTTCCCTTCCAACATTTGTTAAAAAAATTTACTCTCCAATGGTTTTTTTAAGATTTTAACCTTCAAAATAAATAAAAGGTAGTTTTGGATGTTTTAGTCCCTATGCTCCATACACATTATACCAATTCATTACATATATTACAAAATTAAAGCATATGGATACAACAATTCTTCATTTTCATCAGAGAGTTTTAGCATGTGTACATAGGGTGGAAAACAAAAACTGTCTCAATGCACATAAGAGTTGTTCTACACAGTACCCTATCAAATCAAGGGTATAGTACCTCACATCAAAGGATTAGTGCTATTGCAAAATTATGCAAATCCTTCAACAAGTAGTTCTATTTCTGGCAGGATCAGAAATGTGGGGCATTACTATGGTGAAGGACTGACACACTGCATTCAGAGAAACATGTTTAGTTGAAGAGCATACCTTCCTGTCAAATTTGATCATCCTGGATATCATCAAGAAGATCAGCCTAAAAGCCTCAGAAGATGAAGAAGTAATGTCCCACTTTGGGACATCTTCATTGTATGTAGGTTTATGATGACAGAGTAGCCAGATGCATGCTATAGCAAGTACAGAGGTATTTGAGAGAGGCATTGTGGGGGTCCAAATTTTGCATCGATGATCATATTCCATCACAGGACCATTCCCGCATGTGTTGTCTTTGGTTTCGTTGCATTCAAATGATTTCCATGATTTTGACTATCTTTGAGCTATAAGTCAATGGAATTCAATTAAGAGGTCATTTTGGGCACATTACTTAGAGGAACCCCTCACTAATAGCCCATTGGAATCGTGAGGAGAAACACTATAGGATGTGATGGCTAGTGACTTTTAGTGGCAAGGGAAGCAACAAGGAGAGAAAAGGAGCTTTTCAAAGGTAGTAAAGGTTAATTAATTAATTAAAGTGATTTAATTAATTAATTAAATATTAATAAAATGAAAGTCAGCTTAGAGGGACAAGGTGAGCCAAAAGTATAAAGGAAGGAAAGGGCCTCTACCATCATTCATGTATGGCTGTTTACCGGGCTTGATATCCTGGGTTTAGCTAGTGGAGCCCATCTCGAGTTTTGAGGGTTTTGACTAACAAACCCTAGAGGATGATTCTACAGTGGTGAAAGACTTCACCTAGCTTGTCCCAAGCTTGGTCTCTGAGATGCAATACCTCCCACACCATTCTAGTTAGAACTACATCAGTGCAGGAGGTTCTACATAGCCACGGACACAGGAAGAGGAGGAGGGCTGCACCATTGGGGGGTTTACGCTAGCGGGGTAATCCATCTTGAGAGATTCGCTATAGTAGATCAAGGTAATGCTGAGATCTCTATCACTCTGGCTTCACATGTGGCCTTGGACATCAACCTAGTTCTTTCTAAGATAGTTTTATGGCTCAAATTATTTCTTGAGCAAGAGGGAGAATTGAAGAGAAGGAGGGCTTTTGAGATCCAGATTCAGTCCGTTTGGAGGGGTTACAACTTCCATCCTGAGAATTCACCCAGTGACTTGCAATGTCCCAATCTACATTTCTGGAGAGTTTCAAAGCAATTGGAGGCCTCCTTCACCAGGTCAATTATCTAAGGTCACCATCTAGTGGGCCACCCATACCGGGGATTTTAGATCTACGAGCTATTGAGAGGGATCTTGGAGATTCTGCAACCTGGGTTGTTCTTTCCATCAACCAGTCTATCACTTGCGCCATTTAGGTGATTGGACTTTGCCAGGGCCGAAAGTTATCGAGGGTTTCCAACCTTCTATCGAGCATGGCATTCGCCTAGAGAGTTTTGGCATTCGCACCTTGTATTGATCTTCATTCCTATTCAATCCCTTTGAGGCATATTTTGTAATAATAGCGGTGGAGAATTTGTAGAAACTCTACCTATTGTTCATCTCTTGGCCAGCTTGTTGAGCATTCCAAATCGGCATCTTCATTGTAGCAGTTTCTTTATTTTATGAATAAAGAAGAACGAGATGTTTTGGCTCGCCTATCTTATTGCATGGTCAGGTATGTTCCATGGTTATCTCTTTCTATTATTTTCTCATACAATATTACAAACACATCTAAGAAGTAGATCAAAGAAAGTGTTTGATGAAATACCACAACCAAGGAAAAGTTTAAAAAGACACTGAAAATCGCGTGATGATCCTGCATAATGGCTTGGGATCATTACGCTGGTATCGTGAGCTTAGATCCCCTCGCCAAATTAGTGGGAATTAGCACATGCATGCAGAGCTACATAGGGTCTCTATATGGAGATGGATTTGTTTTACCTTTCTAAAGAGAGTATGATCTCGGTAGCGGGGAATATTATGCCCTGGGGGAGGAAACTAGGGCTCAATTGACATCCAACAGCTTTTATCTATAAAGAATCCTAGGTGGAGCAAAGAGGAGGTTATATATTGGGTCAACATAGTAGAGGAAAACAAATCTATGGATATTTTGGACTTTACTAGAGAGATTGTTGATTGTCATAGGGAATATCAAACCCTCAATGAGATTCTCAAGATCTAGTGACATTCCATCATTTTGTATCCTATAAAAATCCTAGTTGGAGCAAAGATGAGGTTACACATTGGGTCGGCATAGCAGAGGAAACAGAGCCAAATCAGCTAGATGGAAGGAAGCACAAAAAAAACCCCACACCCATTAGGAGAAAACAACTTTTCTACAGCTTCAAAGTGCCTTGGGAACCAAATCACAGATGCAGGGGTAAAGGTAAGAAACACACTATTGAGGCACACTATGATAGGGAGGATGAGGTGTGTGTGGATGGATATAGAGATTACCCAGCGCTTGATGATGACAAAGGACTCATGCACGTGATGCTAGTGATAGCACTCTACATCAAAGGATAAGGATGATGACTTTGCACGTAGGCTAGTGATGCTTTGCATGCTCGAGGAGGATGATGACCTCAGGTAGTGGATAAGTAAATGGATGGACAGGATGATAGCCCCAATGTCTCAAGACATGTCACATACCCTGATGACCTTACACCTTAGCAGCACACTAGTCAGTAGTCACACGTGATAGAACCTAGAGATGATGAGCTCCTATGGGGGTCGTGACACATATATCACATTCGTCGTATTAATCCATGATAGCTACGTCACATGAGGAGACCAATGGCACATCAGGTATGATGGATGATCTTAGTATGAGGGATGTACACCATGGACAGACCCACATATCTTGGAGGAGGTACATGGAGGCCGCATTAGGACCTTACACATACGTATCACTGAGAGATGGAGTCACAGGAGACTCCATTGGTTGAGCAGATTGCAGAGGTTGGATAGGGTGATGGAGCACTTACTTCCGTGATCGGTCTGCATTGATGAGGATGCACTTGTTATTAGACAGGATGAACATAGCACAGGTCTGGATACATCTCTATGGGACCCAGCAGATGATAGTAGTGTTGGATTCCACAGGAGGATAAGATCCGCTCATATCGGATATAGTGGGAGTCAAGGGGAGATGGCATCTTGTGATGGGATGCGCTGTAATGTGAGTACCCAGTAGCATAGTAGATAGTGGACAGTTTAGCACGCCATCTTATGCATTGAGTGTTTTTGGGGGCTCCAGAGCTGACACCGGCAAGACTAACACTATAAAGGAGGGTCCGAGATGGCACCTCGATGAATTCATGATTAGATTCACACACCACTTAGCGCCATGACACTTGAGAGTTAGTGAGGATATGATCATGGTAGCCACTGGGTGCATTGATGACATGCATGCGTTGATGGCAGTTTTTTGTTGGAGAGCATCAGTGGCATATGGTATTTTAGATGGAGGATTTTCCATGGATGATTTTCACACTCTTCTGAGAGACTATATGTGATGAGGACTGACTACCAACAGCTGTTGACAGACAGGGACATTCATCAGGGTTGGTGAGATGCATCATGAGGCCCTGAGGGAGCAAGAGTTAGAGATGGACCCCATCACCAGAGTCGAGCACTTGAGGATTCTTGAGAGGAACACAAAAAACCCTTCCTTCTAGAATCTGGAGTCTAGGACGATGAGTCTCTGAGGAGATCCACTGAGATCCACTTCATCCGCCTTAATGGACACCTTCAAAATGTATCAGCCACCACGCTTGATAGAGCATGTTGATGATCCATGCAGGAGCACCAGTTGTTGTGAGACACTTCCATTTGTGTCTTAGAAGTGGTTGATCTCCATATAGGAGATTGATCCAGCAGCATGCCCATGATCGATGATACAACACGAGTCTGCAGGAGACGACATGAGTATGTTCCGAGCATGGCATGATGAGGGATAGTTCACAGAGTCATGACAAGATGCATGGTGGCATCTGAGGGGTATAGTACCTTCCATGGAGGAGACACACCTAGGGAGCATGCAGATGTCAATCCTTTGCAAAAACCTAGTTAAGGAGAGATCACCTTCACCATTTCAGCAGCTTGCATGGGAGATGAGAGATGGAGTTGGTTTACCAAAGAGTTGGATGAGTTGTTTCCCATTGTACCTGATGATTCGGGGTTAGTGATGACTACAGGCGATTAGTTATCATGGATACCGATGGATCAGCTCGGTCAAACTTGGGATTTGACCTCAAAGCATGTGACGCCCTATATAGGTCACCATGTTTCTTTTAGCCTGTCCTAACACTTTTATTATAGATAGTAGCATGAGGAGGGATAGGTTGTAGTTGAGGGCAATGGAGAGTGAGTAGGCCGAGACTACATGAAAGGAGTACTTTTACAGCATACAAAAGGTCATAGGTGGACCGTGTTAAACAGACAATTGAGACTTGGTGTGATGGTGAGCATCATAGACCGTGTGGATGATAGATGAGCACAAAGGCTTCAAACAGTTGATTAGTCCAAAGACAGAGCGCTGAGACTAGAAGTGATAAATTTCCAAGTTTACCATGGGATCTGTGTGTTCATTTGGCTAGTAGGATGTTTGACTACATGGTGACCCAGGGTACACCAGAGAGTCACACTCCACCTTGGTTTTGGTTTGGAGTGGGTCTAATGTGTACTTGGTCTTATGGGGCTTGGTGATCTTCCACTTGATCATGATAGGGCATGTAGATGTTTGGACGGGTACTTCTACTACAGAGGTATATTCATTGATACAGTTTCTGGGCAAATGTGTCCTATGGTCACTGGTATTTTAGTTTGAGGATCCTGGAGAGGAGGTTTCAGGATGTATGTAGAGGGAAGATAGTCATGGTCGAAGTAGTGCAGCGCCAGCATGGTGACCCTTAGCATAAACTATCATGGGACCTGGGAATTGCAAGGCTGAGCATTTCATCGACTAATGGAAGCGAGTGGACCCTTGCAAGGGAAATTTATATTTACTTTCCATTGAGCTTCAGTATTAAGGGGAGCACATCGCTTGAGGGTGTCTCACAGAGGTTTTGCGGTACCTCATTCTGGAATCGGGTGATGTGCAGTTGATGGAGGTCGGGTGGATCTTGGTAGAGACTAGGAGGAGGGACTCACTCCGGGATGAGGCCATGTGTCAGGTACAGGAGTCTCACAGAGTTGGTGTATTTCAGATTACAAGGCCCTGTGGGCTAGTAGTTCATGACTTACAGAGACCCACTCAAAGATGTGTGATTGTTCCTATCTCTCCTGATGGGTTATATACTATACAACCTACGTGTGGACATGGGATCCGGTATTTTATTTGAGATGATTTTGGTAATTGTCGAGAAAGCAATTTCTAGCAGGATCCTAATGTCCCCACTTTGGGACAAAATCATCACAGTGCAGAGATTTATGATGACCGTAGTAGCCAGATGGATGCTATAGCAAGGCTGTGGGGCATTTGAGAGGCATTGTGGGGTCCAAATTGCATTGATGATCATATTCCATCATTATGATCCATTCCACATAGGTTGGTTTCTTTGTCATTGTATCTCATCGTGATTTCATGTATGATTTTGACTATTTTGAGCTATAAGTCAATGGAATTCAATCAAGAGGTCATTTTGGGCACATTACTTAGATGAACCTCTCAGTGTAATAACTCACTGGAACCTGGAGGAGCAACACCGGCAGATGGGATGGCTAGAAGTGACTTTAGTGTCCAGGGAAGCCACAAAGAGAGAAAAGGAGCTTTCAAAGGTAAAAGGTTAATGACTAATTAAAGTGATTTAATTAATTAATTAAATATTAATAAAATGAAAGTCACTTTAGAGGGACAAGGTGAACCAAAAAATATAAAGGAAAGGCAAGTGCCTCTTCTCATTCATTCATGTATGTTTATCAGCTTGATATCTCGCTTCTTTACCAGTGAGCCCATCTCAGGGGTTTTCGTATTTCTGACTTAACCCTCAGAGGATCTATCTCTAAGGGTGAAAGATTCCCACCACCAAATTGTCCCAAGCTTGGTCTCTCGAGATGCAATACTCTCCCACAACTATTCTGTCGATCTACATCGCTATGAGGTTCTACAACCATAGGCACGGGGTGGAAGAGTGAGGGAGGGCGACCATTGGGGTTTCCAAAGAAGGGGGCACACCATCTTGGAGAGAGATTCGCTATAGGGGATTAGAAATATGGAGGATTCTTCATCACTTGGGTTTTCTTAATACAAGGTCTTGGACACGATCTAGTTCCCTTTCCCCGGGAGATAGTTCTATGGATCGATTATTTCTTGAGCAAAGCAAGGAATTGAAGAGAAGGAGGGCGCTTTTGAGATCCGTGACATAGGTCCGTTTGGAGGGATTACACTTCAGATCTAACCCTAATACTTCACCTAGTGACTTGCAATGTCCCCGGGATCTATATTTCCTCGAGAGTTTCAGCATTTGGAGGCCTCCTTCAATGTGGGTCAAACTATCTAGGGCTTTAGTCATCCAATGGAGGACTTATCAATATCTGGGATTTCTATATCTAGAGATTTGGATTGTGATCTTGGAGACCCTAGCACCTCAAGTTGTTCTTACCATCAACCGGACCATCAACTGGCATATTTCTTAGGGTGATTGGACATTTTGGCAAAGAAAATGGCCATTGAGGGTTTCACTCTTCATTGAGCTGCAGACTCTTCAAATCGGAGAGTTTGGCATTCAACCGCTTGTATTGATCTTCACAACCTATTCAGCCTTTGGAGGCATATTGTATTGGGGCTAGGAGCATTTTGTAGCGTTTCCACCATTGTCTATCTCTTGGCCATCTATTGAGCATTACAGATCGACATCTCATTGTAGCGTAGTTTCTTTTATTTTAAGTGAATAAAGAAGAATTGAGATGTTTTGGCTTGTCTATCTTATTGTACATGGTTGAGGGATGTTCCATGGCTATCTCTTTTCGTTATTTGTTTCATACACACATACAAACACATCTAAAAAGTAGATCACAGTGTTTGACCTAAATACCACAAACTGTGAAAAATTTAAAAAGACA
Organism: Picea sitchensis; assembly: GCA_010110895.2. Lineage (NCBI taxonomy): Eukaryota > Viridiplantae > Streptophyta > Pinopsida > Pinales > Pinaceae > Picea > Picea sitchensis. The sequence continues at coordinate 2,530 of SNQJ01S0252216.1, read as the reverse complement.
CCAAAACTGGGATGATCCTTGCATAATGGATTGGGATCATTACAAGAAGAGTGGAAATGGAAAGTCCCATTCTTGGTGGTGGGACAATGTCACAGTCATATCAGTCCCAAAAATTCAAGATGGATGGAAGAAAATTTGGAAGGTATGCATTCTGGTTTTGCCTGGGATTTTCATTTATTTGTGCAATTACAGCTTGCATTTTTCTATATTTTTGTTTTCTTGTCAGTCTGCCAAGTTCATGTTACTTGAATTGGATATGAAACATTTTGTTTTTATAGGCATGGATAAGCATGTGAAGACAATGTTGAAACTGATTGAAGAAGATGCAGATTCATTTGCCAAGAAGGAAGAGATGTATTATAAGAAAAGGCCCAAACTCCTCAACCATGTTGAAGAATTATATAGAATGTATCATTCATTGGCAGAGCGCTATGATCACCTTACAGGGGAGCTTAGAAAAAATATTCCAACTGATCTCAAAAAGCACTATAATTTATATACATTCTACCTACAATGCCACTTGGTGTCACCTCAACTTACACCGGCACTGGCAACTGCATCTCTAGAGAAGAGACTGGTTTCCAGCTCCTAAGGAATCTCACTTTTATAAAAAGCATATCCACATTTTTTTAAACCCCATATTGAAGCATGCTATACACAACTCACTACAACCCTTGAAAACACATACTAAAATTTTATGCCTTACGGCCACCAGATCGAATCCCAGTGGACAGATTTTACTTATGATTTGAAACTGGGCCACAAAATAGAATCCCTCCATTACCCTAAATTCTCATTTCAAGAACAATGGGACCAATGTGGTGGACTGGAGAACCAACGCATAAAAGCATAAATGTTTATAAAAATGCACCCTCTGCTATAATTCGCAATTCTCTGATCTTTTTTAGTAAATCGAACTCCAAATTTTCTTCAAAAAACTTAAACAAGAATAATTAATATCTGCACGTAGTACCCTACACTTTTTTTCATGGAAATCCCTTGCCCTATTCCCACACTCGATGCATTCTTACCTGGAAATATCGAAGAGATCATGACAGATTTCCAGTTATTTTGACTAGCATTCTCCCGATCATGGCAGGATTGAGAATTCCACCATCGAATTGATCAGATGAACTCTTTTTTTCTTTGCCATTGATGAACCCAAGTAAAGCCTTCAGATAGAAAGCTACCTGCTTGTAAAGTCCGGCCACATCATAGCCTTCGGCCTTGGCAAGAATAGTTGCAGGCTCCATGGTATAGGAGGACAGAGGGGTTCAAATATTTCTCAGGTTCTTTTATTTGTTTTCTTTGGTTTCTTCTGTTGCGTGTTTCATCACATGCTAGGTGTGAATGAATCATCCTCCCATGGAAAAGGCGTGATTGTTTTTGGATTTCTCTCAAACTCTCCTCTCCCTCTATCACGCTAAAAAGAGCCCAAACCACTCGGTTTTTAATCTGTTTATGGATTTCCATTGACCATGGTGTTTTTAATCTTACTTAAAAAAAATCATCTTCTCAACATTTTATATAGTTGGATTTCAATCTTCAACTTAGGGGAATTTTTCAACTTAGGGGAATTTTAAATTTCTTTATAGTGTAAGGTTTCAACAATTTAAGGAAAGCATCCATTTTCTCTACTCTTACTTCCCTCCCATTTTTACAAGATTAAATAGTTCCTTTTAACCTATCTTTAATGATTATATGTGAAATTATGAAACTATGTTTCACTTTTTATTTATTACTAAAAATTTGGGATAAAAGCCAATTTTACCCTACACCTCCATCATGGCAACATAACTGTATGCTTGACAATGTTCTATAGTGCTAAATAAATCATGTCCACATTATGTATGTTTTTCATTGTTTTTTTGTGGGTAGTATATATCCTTAATGTGTAAGATTTATCATGGAAAACACATGTTAAAGGTTGACAATGTTCTAGAGTGCTAAATAAATTATGTCCACATTATGTATGTATATCCTTAATGTGTAAGATCTATCATGGAAAACACATGTTAAAGGACATACTTAGCTTAGTCAATTAAGTCAAGACATAGAACACCACCATAAACTTGTTAAGTAAATTAAACCAAGATATATAACATAGGCATAAACTAATAACCAAATATGTGTGTTAATCTAGAGTGATGAAGAAATCATTATTAAACTAGGATGGTAAATAAATCACTATGTTAATTTAAATACTTGTAAAAAACTAATCACTTGCATAACACACAAATATATTTAGTTGCACAAGAATATAATAAAAATGTTATTGCAATCTAGATTCAAATGCATGTTGTCGCCTAATTGCCTTTGGCTTAACAATCACAAGTATAAATACAGTTAACTAGTCAAAGTCACTTTACTTGGGCCAATGGTTTATTCCCCCATATATATTGCATGAGCTAATAAACTACAATATAAAGGTGTGTAGAAAGTGCATGCATGTTTCAATTGATATTACATAAACTAGGGACGTAATGGACTTTTATCCTGGCATGTATCCTAACTCAACATTATTGTTTCT
>SNQJ01S0252212.1:0-12879 GCA_010110895.2 Picea sitchensis | reverse complement strand
AACAGAAATGCATGGGCATTCCTATTCCTAATAACGTGCACACACTTTAGAAATGTGTGCACGCTCCTAAAGCACGCATGCATGATTTTTATTTCAATTTTTTTCAGGAATGCGCATGTGTTCTTGTACACATGTTTCTCAGGAACGTGTGTGTGTGTGTGTTCTTGAGAATGTGCATGTATTCTTGGGAACGTTCCTACATGTCTTNGAGGGGGGTAGAGAGAGAGAGTGGGGGGGCTAGAGAGGGGAGAGAGAGAGGGGGGGGAATAGAGATATATTTCATGTCAACAGAAATGCATGGGCATTCCTATTCCTAATAACGTGCACACACTTTAGAAATGTGTGCACGTTCCTAAAGCACGCATGCATGATTTTTATTTCAATTTTTTTCAGGAATGCGCATGTGTTCTTGTACACATGTTTCTCAGGAACGTGTGTGTGTGTGTGTTCTTGAGAATGTGCATGTATTCTTGGGAACGTTCCTACATGTCTTGTTGAGTGGAGATTCAGGGTTTGTCGAACCTATCACATCAAGAACGCATGAAAGTTCCTAGAAACACCCATGCATTCTTGCAAGTGTGTATTCCTTCTTACCCCGTTGCCACTTTATTATCCACCAACTTCATGGACTCACCTTAAAATATTTTAGAATAATTTGGTGCATATGGCATGATTATGCATTAGTGCAGTGTAGTCTATGGGGTACATTTTGTTTGAATTAATTGGGTGCATCAATAAGTGTTTTTTTGAAAAATGGTGTTTTCTTAAAATGCTAATAGATCTGCCTTCAACAAGTTGGTCAGTTCATCTTCCTAATTATTGTGGTGCCAGGAAGAATCCCTTGTGTCTTCAATGACTTCTTTTAAATGTTGGAACTATCATTTTAAAAGAAAATTCTTTCAACCTTGATATAAGAGTTGTTGGAGAGGTTATCATCAAGTGGAATCTCAACTTTATGTGATATTTTCTTAACAATATTTTAAACAAGGTTTGATTTTGAGAAAGCAATCCCTAAACTTTATATAAGTAAACTATATGTGAGTTTATGAAACTTCTAATATTTCGAGTGGACACTCGACCCATCATGAGGGGAAAATAAATATGACATAGTGATGAAAAGAGTGTTGGTAATAATATTTAAAAGTTGCAGAAAAACCATTAGAAAAAAAAAATATTCAAATAAATAAATATCCATTAAAAATTAATTATAATAAATATTTAATAAATATTCTTTTACCAATATAAAAATATTAAAATTAAATTTATGCTACTATTTAAAATTAAAAAAACTTAATTAAAAAGTTGAGAGGTCAAGAATTAAATATTCATGGAGACAAGGAGGAATAATATTGTTAATATTTAAACCGTGAGCAAAATTTATCTGGGAAGGTGAAATAACTTTAACCTTAAATTTGCACTAGATAACTAAACAAGCTAAAAATGACGTGAAGGAACTAAAAATGAAAAGGACTAGAGATGAATTATAAATTAATGAAATGGAATAGGGAAGGATTATAATTTTTTGAAAAAATTATAAGTAAAGGAAATAAAGTTAACTTACGAGGAATAAATTAAACGAACTTTGATAAGAAATTTAGGGAAATGTTAAGTAAAAAAAAAAGGTTAATTGAAGACATTGAAAGAAATATAGATGGATAAAAAAATAAAAAAAAGTATTTTTATCAAATTTGAAATGAGGGATAAAGATTTTAACAAAGAAAGAGAAAAAGGGAAGTTTTATGGTGCAAGATAATAAAAAGGTTTATTGAGCAAGATTGTGGATAACGGATTTTCAAGATTGGATAAGTTTGTAGTCATCTTCACAATTAAAATTATTAGGATGTTTTCAATTTCTAGTGCCTCTCAAATGATAAGAGGGGTAAGAGGGGGTTGAGGCAAGAACCTTGGTTTGGTCAAAGAAAATGAGATGTTTAGAGTTGTGAGAGTGTTTGGTGATCACTGGCATAGAGATGTGATTGTGTAAAATTTCATCTATATTCTCCTTGAGGTGAGATTTGAAAGTCTGCTAGTTTAGCCATTGTATGATTTCCCACCAGAGCATAGAATTTGGTAGATTCCTTGACCAAGCATGGGATCATATTTATCCTTAGCAGTTCTAAATAACTGCTTAAGGGTTTTATAGGGTTTAAAAATAGTTTTTATATTCTTTTTATCAAAATCTTATATATATGATATATGGTACCTTGAACACAGGGAAGATAAATGAGAGCTAGAGGTGGGGAAGAGGGAGGGTGGTTTATGAATTTAAGATAAAAGGATAATCGAAAATATTTATTGATTTGAGTGATTGAGTACAACCATTGGCTACAATAGATTTAGTGAGGTGTGTTTTTTCTTTTTCGAGAGAAATTGGGGGGAAAAGATTCGAATGGTTTAGGTTACTAATGTTTTAAGAGAGGAAATCCATTTCAAAATAAAAATATAGAGACAAATTCACTATGTTCCATAGAAACAAATTACACTTTCACATCCTCTTTATTAACTTATGTGGCAATGTTCCAAACTCCACTTTTTCAATTGTTTATGACCTTGCCTTGATCTGAATCATAACCATTCATTTACTTCAAATCCATTTTGGATCAAAATTTCATCGACAGTTTTTAAGCAGTGTATCATGTAACCAAAATAGTGTTTATAAGTTGGATTTATGGTCCTAACAAGTTAATAAATGCTTGTTAATTACATCATATTGATCAAAGTTATAATTACCCCACCACTTACCAATAATAGCCATGACTCATAGGGTAGCACTTATTTCACTAAGTTAATGATTAACAGGTCATAGATTTGAATCTCTAAGTGGGACACACAACATTGGAAATGGGATGTGTGACCTTTTTTTGGTGTCCATTTATTTGTATTTTGCATCTTTTTTTCACCCCTTTTTTCATCCATTTTTCTTTAGCATCCTTTATTTGTGTCCCATTTGTATTTGATTTGTATCCCATTTGTATCTAGTAGTCTTTGCAATGTCAATGCAAAAGGGACATAGGAAGTGCATAATGRCAATGCTAAAGATGACATAAAAAAGGTGCAAACCAAGACACAATAAGACATAAATAAGAAAAAAAAGGTGCATGATAACAGAAAAAATTGTATGCAAACCTAACACRAGGAGACACAAGAAAAGGGTGCTAATAAGATGCAAAATAAAATRCTAACCTTTAACGTCTAATTTTGTGACACAAAAAATCAATAATAGTTGAAAAACAATGACGGAAAATGAGGGCATAGTAAAGATTGTTAAAAKGTTGTATTGTAATAGTCAAAAGAGAATACTTAAAACACCTATAGATGAACTAACAAGAGTTGAGCTTCTCACAATGCTCCAAAGCGTTGGTATGAACTTGCAAACTTGAAATAACACCTCCAAAATAATGCACAATGTATATACAAAATACAATATCTATGAAGCAAATAAAATAATAAGAAAGATAATACCAAACATGACAAATCAAGAGTTCCCCAATTGTGGGTTTCCCTCATTGTAGATGTTGTGCTAGTATCCCCCTTTAGGGTGAGATTGAAGAGTATCCAAAGAAACCCTATAGGCAAAACCCTAGATTCAAATCAATTGATATGAAAAGTAAAATAAACTAATTCAAAAGAGAGAGTCAATATGTGTGGGGAAATTTCCATTGTAAGAGAGTTGATGAGTATAGTTAATCTAAATATTCTAATAACTCGAAAAGGAAGTTGGATGGATTTTGATCACATATTCAACAAATATATTTTCCCTAAAAGAATGAGAAAAAGTTGCTTAGATAACAAGAATATATTTAATTGAGGAATCCAAAAAAGCTAAACATAATCAAATAATGATCTCAACAAAGTGATCAAGAGACTTCATGTAACCAATACTCAAAAACATAAAAACTCTCATGTGTATAGGTCTAGATAATGAAAACATAGGAAAGGATTGCTAACACATCTTAAATTGTCATAAAAATGAAGAACAACTCAAGAAAGGATAGCTAACACATCCTAAATTATCATAAAAATGAAATATTTCATATCAACATAAAACATTTATTGTATAAAAATAATATATATGAAATTTATACATTAATACACATTTTATATATACACCATTATATATTTACATTTTCTAAATTTTATTAAAATCTTATAATCAATATTTTTTTAGAATATGAATTATTATTAAAAAAACATTATGATTGAAAAGTGAAACCTTTTAGTTCACATCACCGCTGGTTAAAATTCTTATACTTAGATTCTGTACCATTTTTTTTTAATCTTTAAAAAGCCATAAATTGCTTTGGCCAATGTTTGGCTAACCAAATCTCAGGGGCCTTTCATACAGGTCCAACATCCATTTTATTTTAATCTCTCAAAAATAATAAATCATTGTTACTTTTGTATATAAATATCTTAATAAATTTTAAGAAGTAAAATATCTATTTTATTTTAATTTCTCAAAAATAAATAAAAATAAATAGTTGTTAATTTTGTGTATAAATATTTTTTAAAAAATTATCGATGAAAAGTAAATTTTAATATTTACATTTTATTAATAAAATAATAAATCAAAAAAATAAAATTTAAATAAATAATAAAATCATTCAAATTTATAATAAATATTTTCTTTTAAAATTAATTATAAAAATAAATAATTTATTAAATTAAAAATAAATATGCACTAATCATTCATCCTCCCTTCTGATATTCAATGTGATGTTTTTAATTTTAATAAATATTTCATGTATTTAATGTCATGCTTTTGGATTTAATAAATAATTTATTAAATCCTAAAAAGGAATATTTCAACTACATGTTAAGGCTGTCCCTTTTGATATCATGTTTTTAGATTTAGTAAATATTCCATGTATTCAATGTCGTGCTTTTAGATTTAATAAATAATTTACTAAATCCTAAAAATATATCATATATAGGAAGGAAAAATTCAACTACATGTTGAGGCTGTCCAAGTTATGGCCTATGTCGAAACCCATTAGTTCTAACAAATTATTTACTAACTCCACATTCAAGTATGAATAATCATCCCCAAATTCAATAGCATGCAATGTTTCAACGCTGAATTGTTGCGATTTAACACCTTTATCTTACCAAAAAAAAAAAGCTGAATTGTTGCGATTTAACACCTTTATCTTACCCAAAAAAAACATTGTTTATAATTAATTATAAATCATCACTAGAAGATATAGAAAAACTAAAGCAAAGAGTGATGTTATTGGATGTTGCATTTGTGGTAGTAGACTTAACTGAGTTGCAGTAAGTTTTATGAGATTTTAAATAAATTAAATTAAATAGTTATATAACATATTGTTATTTAATTGAAAATATATAATATTATATTGTAATTTAATTGAAAAAATATAATATTTAAATAATAATTTAGTGAAAAAATTGTTGATTAGTTTTTTAATTTAAAATAATAAAAAAATTTAAGTTAAAAAAAATATATATATTTTTTAATTTAAAAATCACAAATTTAATAAAACTATCAAATAAATTCAACTTTAAGTTGTTTATTGGGTGGTTGGGACCAATGATTTTTACCCTCTCTACTTAGGTTGATTGGGTGGTTGGAATGAATGATTTTCATCTTCTCTACTTAAGTTGATTGGGTGGTTGAGATGAATGATTTTTACCCTCCCTACTCAGATTCAATTCCCTACTCAAGCTCAATTCCTTGTGAATGACATGTTATACCATTAAATGGGTCTACCACTCTTATTGTTGAGTCGCTAATATTCTAAAAATACTCAAGCTCTGTGAACATAGTGAACTATATCTGATGTCAATGCCAATTTTTTCTATAATTGTACTGTACAATCCCAACAAATAATAGCACTATTACATTAATCAAAATAATAATAATGTATAAGACAAACTCATACATTCAAGCTCGGTTTTTTTCAAAGCCTACATACATGTGCAACTGCAACTAATGAAGGCGGAGAATCCTAACCTAAATCCTCTCCAACAAACCGAACCAAAACTCGTCTCATCTGTGTCATCCTTGAAGCCACATAAAACATTTTAGTAGCAGATACAATAGGTAAGCTTTGTGCTTGTTATACCAAAAAATGGAATTCACAAGTTCACTAAAATATACAGAAACACATCTGTAAATTTCGTTCCCAGATTTTGACAGCGCACCTTCTGCCCCTAATAAGTGCACGTATGGAGAAATCACCTCGCTTGCCCTCAAAAACCTCGACTTTCACGATTTCCACCTGGAATCTTTCAAATGGACTAAAACAAATTCTAATTTAGTGGACATATTTAAACCCTAATTATTGTTGTTATTTTTATTTGGTCAACTATCATTTTTTATTAATACTGTATTAAAAAAGTTTAACCACTATTTCGTTTATAAAATAGGAAGATGTCTCTATTTCTATAAATCAATCCACACAAATAATCCATTTCTAGGAATCTATTTCTATAAATCAATCCACTGTATAAATCCATTTCTATGAATCTATCCACACAAGTAATTACATGCTGCCTGAATTGCCCTAGAATTCAAGAGAAGAGGACTCTTTTTTTGGATAGCTATCTTACACATCCAAGCTACTTACAGCCATGGAAAAGGGATGAACACATACTTGGAGAGCAAAAGGACTCTCTAAGGAGGAGATTCTGGAGCCATAATTTTCAACGGTTTCTTCTACCAGTGAAATGTAAAATTACTTCCATTGGGTATAGAGTTTCGTTCAGATTCCTTAAACTTGTATAGCTGTGATCTTTTATTTAGTTTCTTTCATATGATAGACTGGGGTTTTAATATTATTGTGAATCATTTTGGAAGTGTGTTTTTCATGCTTCAGTTCTATATTTGTCTGTATGTAGATCACAATCTTTAAATCTGGAAATTTAAATCTTTAGATTTCAGTTCTATATTTGTCTGTATTTAGATCACAATCTTTAAATCTGGAAATTTGCACATCCATGAAAATTTGCACATCCATCATCAGTACATTCAAAAAATTTCCATTATCAATACATTAAAAAAATGGTTTTGAAACCATCATTTTACTTCCATTAAGTATAGAGTTTCATTCACAAGTTGTCTATTTTTTTTATTACTCTATTTTTTATTTTATTTCTTTCATTTGATTGAATAAGTTTAATATTATGTTTATTTATGATATACTAGGGTTTAATATTATGTGGATTCATTTTCAAGTGTGGTTTTCATGCTTTAGATTTATATTTATCTGCATTTAAATTACAACTTTTAGATCTGGAAATTTCCACACCCTTGCTGCAAATTTCTACATGGTTTTTTCCAGAAATGAGAATAGAGATTTAAGGCGTTTTAGAAGGGGCTATTTTGGAGATTTTTGTGCAGGCACAGGACATCAGTAAGCAAAGTAGGTTTCACTTCCATATACTGTTGGATCGTTTGAATTCTGTTGTATATTTCACATCGATATACAGTTCAATTCATAGGCAAGCAGCAGACTAGTGCATCAAGGTCTAACTGTACAGGTGCTTGTGCCAAATAATAAAAATATTAAGGTTGTGAGAGATGTCGGACACAATAAAATACCTGATTGGCGCAGCCGGGCCTAGCGGCTTTGGCTCTAAATCTACTGCTGAAGACGTTACTGCTGCTTGCAGCCTTGACTCTTTAACTGCAATAATCACTGGTAATAGTAGGCTTCCTCTGGTGGCTAGCCTCACGTTCTATAATAAAACTTATTGTCTGCGCCACTTGATTAGTTTTAGCTGATGATTTCTAATCAAATCTGTTTGATGTACAGGCGCCACCTCTGGAATTGGAGCAGAAACCGCAAGGGTGTTGGCTAAACGAGGAGCACGATTGATCATTCCTGCAAGGAATCTGAAAGCAGCAGAAGATGTAAAATCTAGTATTCAGAAAGAGATTCACACAGCAGAAATCATATTGATGGAACTGGATCTCAGCTCCTTTAGATCGATAAGAAGATTTGCCACAAACTTTGAATCCCGTGGCTTACCGCTTAATATTCTTATGTGAGTCTTATTAAAATTCAGGCAAAATTTCTTGTATCTATGAAGTAATGGAGATATTAAAGAAACCGACCAAAATAAATTGGATACCCTGAAACATGCAGTAAATATCGCAGAACTGTGTGTGTATTTTCCGCTGCGTTTTTTGCAGAAACAACGCAGGAAAGTTTTGTCAAGAATTCCAGGTATCTCAAGACGGATTTGAGATGACTTTCGCTACGAACCATCTCGGTAAACATACACACTCTTTTGCTATCTTTGTAATATTACAAAGCAGAACTCGACTAAAATCCCCTAAATTTAAAACCTTACACCGCTCTGACTAGGAGTGCTTATTTGTAGGTCACTTTCTTTTAACTAAGCTGTTACTCAACAAAATGATCCAAACCTCTAAGGAAACAGGCATTCAAGGAAGGATTATCAATGTTTCATCTTCTGTTCACAGCTGGGTGGGGAAAGAAGGAATCCAGTTTGAGCAGTTAAACGATCCTAAGAGGTAAAAGCCCTCGAATATTAGGTTTCTAATTCCTCTTAGTTCCAGAATTAGACTCCATCTTAAGATACAGGTCTACTATTTTATATACTAATCCTGTAAGCATGACAGTTACAATGCCAGCCGTGCATACTCTCAATCTAAACTGGCAAATATTCTACACGCAAATGAACTTGCCTTGAGACTGGAGGTATAGCCTTGGAATCTTGACCTACGTTTCTTTAACCACTCAAATCAAAGCTTTACGTTTCTTTAACCACTCAAATCAAAGCTTTCCATAGCGTAAACATTTAACACAGGCTCCGTCTAAAATGCAGAAAATGAAGGCTAATGTGACCGCAAATTCTGTTCATCCTGGCATTGTAAAGACCAGACTCAGCAGAGACCGCGACGGACTTATCTCAGGTAACGGCCGTGACATGTTAATCTCTGTTTTACTCTTTCTATTTACTGCTTGGAAGCTTTGCAGGAAAAAATGATTAAAGAATTACATCTTCTTTACAGATTTGGTTTTCTTCCTCGGATCAAAACTCCTAAAATCAATTCCTCAGGTGAGATTTTTCATACATCTTCTTTCGCATCAAAACTCCTAAAATCAATTCCTCTGGTCAGATTTTTCATAGATCTTCTTATTTATTATTATTTTTTCTAAGGCGCTTCTTGCACCTGCAATTTCTTAGGCAATCAAACAATTTTGTTTCTTCAGACCTGGTTATTCAAGTAAATTGCATTCACAGAGGTCCTAGTTTTCATATATATATATATAAGGGAAAAGAGAGTTAAAACGGCCTGTTTTTCTTGTTTTCTTCAATGAAGATTATAACAGTGCAACTTGCAGCTTGACTTTTATATATGTGACCTTTAACAGGGAGCATCAACAACGTGCTATGTTGCTGTTCATCCCAACCTGAAAAACATCTCTGGAAAATTCTTTGCAGACTGTAATGAAGCATCCGCCTCTAACATGGTAAATGATACAGATAAAGCTCTGGAATTGTGGAGAAACAGCGAATCTATGATAGAACAAGCACAAACACATTAAATGTATATTTTGATTGGTGTCTAAGAATTTTGTCCATAAACATAGAATAAATGATTTTTACATATGCATGTTTGTGTTATTTATCGTTCATTGCGCATAGGAATAGAATCAATAATAATACTCATTCTTCTTAATATTATTAATAAAAATGATATATAAACCATATTTTCATATATGTATATTTTTTAAAAAGATATTAAGATGGATATAAATTTATCTTAACTTCTGTTTTACTAAAGAGATTAAATCTCTCTAGCTGTAAACTCTTGCTCTTTAGTTTGAGTCTGAAATGTTAATGAAGATATGTACAATTTTCATTTACTTAGTTTTTTTAATTATTATAAAAATGACATTTATCAGCTCCACCTCCACCTTGAATTGTTAGCTTCATCTTGAATTTAGGCAAGGAATCGTACATCAACCTAAAACTAGGCTGTAGAATCAAGAGCAATCCAATTTAGATTTAAAATATTAATACTGTTTTAAATGGTTTAAAAAATTAACATTGTTTTAATTGGTCTATATTAATAAAATATAGTTAAAATAAATTATTTCTTTTATATGAAAATGAAAAATAATTGGTAATTTATAATGAATATCTTATTTTTTAGATTGGAAATTATGTTTTTGGATTAAATTATATTTTTAGGAATAAAAATCTTCTCAATAATAAAAATGATATATAAATTATATTTTCATAATCAAGAAAAAAAAATAATGTAAATTTTAAAAATTAATATGGTTTTGTGTAAAAAAATTAACATTGTTTTAATTGGTTTATATTGATAAGTTAAAATAATTTATTATTTTTATATGAAAATACAAAATTAAAAAATTAATATTATTTTTTCTAAAAAATTAACATTATTTTAATTAGTTTATATTGATAATTTAAAATAAATTATTTCTTTTATATGAAAATAAAAAATAATTCAAAATTTCTAATCAATATCTTATCATTTAATTGAAAATTTTATTTTTTAATTAAATTATTTTTTTAAATAAAAATTAACATAATATTTAATATAAATTAAATTTATCTCTCTTAAAAATAATTCCAATTAAGTTTATCATACAACTCAAAGAATTAATTTTATAAACAAAGTATTAATTTTATAACCAAATATTAAATGTACTAAACCATTAAATTTTACATTGATTCTTTTGATCACTCCACTTTGATATCCACAACTTTTAAATTTTTGATCCAAAATTATTTTCATAATATTTAAATATTTAAAAAATCAAAAAGTATTGAATCATTCAATTTTGTGAGGCTAATTCTTTTGGCCATTCTAATTTAAGATCCATAACATTTGAATGTTTTGTCCAAAATTGTTTCCACCATATTTAAAAATTAAAAATAAAAAATTATACAAAGATCAAATACACTTATATCTCTTTAAAAACTTCACATGAATATCTCCTCTAACCCTTCTCATTATCTCTCAATTTTTTGAGAAATTCATTCTATGTGAAAATGGTATCATTTTTTTCTCTCTTTTTGCTCATGAAATATGTACAATATGTACTCTTCTAAATCCATCCTCGAGCTTTGGAAAAAGTAAGATAGTGCTACCCCTTTTGTAGTTACTCTAAGCTCCTTTTGCTGCCCGAACTAGCTCATATGCTCATTGTACTATTGGTTTTGATATTGGATGAGGACACATTGTGTCTAGCCACATGTGCATCCCTCTTAACAACCTCTTTATGTCAAGTAGCTTGAAGTTTAAGTTTTTGTTGTACTAATGACACACTCATAACTTGGAATAGCATATTATTGGTTTGGTTGACCTAGTTTCCTATGTAATAGAAAATGTCTATGATGAAACAATAAGCCAATTGGGGTCTACTCTTCATTTTGAATTTTATTTTGAAAATGTCTATGATGAAATAGTAAGTCAATTTGGATCATTTTTGTTAATTTTACATATTTCCCAAACAAAACATTTGGTCCTTTCAAGAAGTAGGATTTTGTCAGGAGGTTTGTGCATTAGATTATTTAAGGACCTTATAGATAGTTTATCTGAAAGGTTGGATCATATCACCTAGCCCGAGGTCTTTACAGAGTAAAGTATGAGGATAGGGATTTAGAAGATTTGAATCTTCAAGAGGTATTTTTCTCAAAGAATATATGATGGGATAATTGAATAGTAAGAGGAAAAAAATGGAGAAGAAAAATGGTTCTAAGATGAATAAGATAAAAAAAAATCCAAAAGTGTCCCTCCAAAAATCATCAAGAAAATGAAAAGCATATAATTTAATATTATCTATTTTCTCTTCCTCCACATGGATCCAATATTTTCATAGGTATATTGTCTTGTGAGGTTTCAAAACAAGATTTGAGAGGTCATGGTGAAACATATGGTGAAATTTATGAGGTAAAATGCACTAAATTTTTTGGGGATGTTGTTAGGTTAGCAACTTTGTGCATCAAGAATAATTTCATAATCAATTAATTGTGTTGTATTGAGCATTTTTTTTTTTTTTAAATAGATTCAACTAAGGATATACTAGGGAAAAAATGATAATGAGGGTTATGCATGTGTGGCAATTACAACCAAGGAATTTGTTCCTAAGGCTACTAAATATTTGAAAAATGTCAAGTGGAATGGAATAACATTACACTACTTACAATCAAAATATGGTAATGCACCAAAAAGTGGGACAAAGGATTGGAAAAAATGATCGTAGGTTTCAAAGTGTAGAATTATTAAAGGATCCACGAAATGCAGAAATAAGTAGTGCATATTATAATCATGGTTGCATCGAACATGTGAGGAAAATAAATTCAAAGTAGTGAATAATTTATGAAGGACAAGAACAAGTGTCATCATCTTGCTACTTGATAATGATTGCATCAACTTTTCCATTAGCATATGAAAATGGATGATGTGTTGAATTGTCATCATAAACCAGTAACAGAACATGTGACTAGTAATTTGTGTGCTAATACTACAATATAGTCTCTATTCCATATGTTATTGTTGGATTACTAAGAGGGGGGTGAATCAGTAATAGCATAAGTATAATCCTTTTTCTTCAAATGTTATATCAATGTAGAATTATTATCCAATAATGAGCAATACGAAATAAACAATCACACACATACACAGTGCACCAGTGTTTTACGTGGAAACCCAAATCAGGAGAAAACCACAGAATGCTTTTTCTTATATGTCTTGAAGAATTACATTCATTGGAAACACCAACTTTCCAGCTGCAACTAGAAGGAGGCTCCAACCCCCTAGTTTCTCAGGCTACAACCTGAGGGAAGCTCCAACTCCCCAATTCTCTGGCTACAACCAGAAGGAGGCTACAACCCCCAATGTTCTCT
>SNQJ01S0252211.1:0-12761 GCA_010110895.2 Picea sitchensis | reverse complement strand
GACTTGTTATGCTATGCAAGCACCCCTACTTCATTAAAATAAACTTTACAGGACCTTGCTTCATGTGTATAAATATGCAAGATAAAACTTATGTGTTAAGTTCATGTATCTTCTTGTAAATGCTTATGTGTGAGGAATTGTTCTTTTAGATGGTTAAATATGTACTTAAAACAAATACACAGCAACACAACTTGCAGCAAATAAACCATCAAACTCACAACAAGAACAAGATGATAAAGGAGTTCACCCCCCTCCGGGCTACATCTCCTTGAGCCTCCATCAATGGACCTGGCTCTCTGGGATTAATTAGTCAAAAGTTATTTTACAAGCTTTTGCTCAACTCCAATCGAAAAACAGACTGTACCATTGAGATCATAACACATAAAAACCCCAAAAATGACTAATAGAACTCTGAAAACGGATCATGGCTCATCCGGGCATGACCTCTTCTACATGTGGCCATAATCTTCCCTGAGCTTCTCTTTGGAAAAAACACTTGTAAAATTCCTCAACAGCCTCTGAAACTTGTCCCAATGTGTTTAGAGCATATCAATTAGCCAAACATGATTATTCAATCACAGAAAACAAACATAGGCTCACCAAACCATGTCCTCCATCAAAGAGGGCTTCAAGCTCCCTAGAGCTTGCTGAAACTTAAATGGTGAAAAACTTGCAGAAGAAGTCTTCAAATGGCCTTGAAAACAGAACCAATGGATCCAGCACGTCCAAAAACCCCTAGCTGGGCTTTTACGGCACCTCAATCGGCCAAAAGATGAAGAAGTTAGGCCTCCTCCATTTTCCTCCTTCAAGCTTTCTAAAACTGGCTCTACAAAACGCACCTCTGTGTGCATGAACCAAGAACACGCTCCAAAACGCGCGTTAAAACCTACCCCGCGCATAACCAAAAATCGGTCCTAACTGTAGGACGGTTAGGGCGCTTCCAGCCCCCAACCGCTTAGCACTCGGGTATGTGCGGTCATATGACCGTGCGCAAATGTAGAAAAGGGGCTAATTGTTTAACCGTTTGAAACCGTTTGAACAACCAAATGCGCACCCACAATATGTGGTCACATGCAAAACGGTATAACCACGGGCCACATTTTAACAACCCCCACGCACCATTTTACAAATGTATTGGTCATATACTACCGTAATACAACTGTGGGCTAAAAAATGTTGTAAAATCCCGCGCGCCCATTCCACATAGGCATGGTCACATACATTACCCATATGACCGGGCTTTGTATAAAGTTTGAACTCTCGCGCGCTCCATTTAACATATGGTCGTATGCGCATATAACAGGACCACGGGTTAGGTTCAAAACTCCGCGCGTATATACAACGGTCAGGTTGTAAAACTTATGGCACGGTCATATAACATATTCAAACGACCATGGGCCGGGGCCAAGCCTCGGCCCAACCTCCCTCCAATCCAAACATATGTTAATTTAAATAAATAATAATCCGCATACTTTACAAGGAACAAACGGTGGTGTATTGGTTAGCGGAGGTTGGTGAAGACTTCGGCGGAGATGGAGGTCACCGGTTCGAATCCGGTCAGAGCCATAACAAATTTTACACATAACCCATTTAACCAAACAATGAGTGACACGTGGCGCCCTCCGATTGGGCCACGTGTCCTCATATCATTTGCCCATAAACAGACACTTGTCGCTCCATGATTCGCCAACCATCAACCAATCAATGTGTGCCACGTCATCGCCACATATGTTGCTTACGTCATCCGACACGTAGGATGTTGACGTCATCCTATGCCACGTGTCACCCTTCCAGTGGTGACACGTGTCACCTCCGAATTGGTCCAACTGTACGCCCAAAAAGACAAATATTCCTGACACCTGTCAACACCTGGAGCCGCCACATGTCCTGTACGGACCTTCCATGTGTCCTGTACGGACTGTACGGACAGGTACAGTCAGCATCAAATTTTTTGCCTATTTGGCTCGGCGAACAGATTGCGATATCTTCTCCATACGGACTCTGTTTGAGAAAGTAAATATACCGCCGAAATCAGAAAGACGAGACGGACGCAATGGCACCGTTTTCTTCGCATTCCGACCACTTTTAAAATTGAGCAAAATTTGATCCCCTAATCCATATTTTGATCAGTAGATCCTGCAGACACCCGTCTAATCACATTTTATTTAAACAGAGCAGACCCCCGACTCCCATCGTTAGTCGCATTCCAGATTCCTATCAAAATATGGAATATCGCCACCTATCATTGCATCATGTCCAAAATAATATGGAAGCAACTCGGTTCACCAGAGTTGATCCCCTCCACCATCACTCTTTGAGCTATTGATGGTCAACCATCCCAACCAAAACTCTTGTATGAAAATGTTTTCGTCGAGATAAGGGGAAAGACAATTCTCATTGACATAGAACTCATTGATGCCCAATTGGATTTAATATCCTCTTCGGACGAAGTTACATCTACGCCATGCAAGCTATAGCTTCCTTGATCTTTTGTATCATGCTCTTCCCTCGCAATGGGAAAATCATCACCATTGATCAATTGAACCACCACGACCCCAACCAATCAGGGCACATTGATAACATCCTACCACTTATATGCTCGAGCGCCAACCTTGTCTCGATGATAGACATCAGACCAGGTCTATTTCATGATCCATCTTTCATTGATATATACCAAGGTTTCCCACACCCCAACCCCACCAATGTCGTTGTGTGCTTTTTCATGATCGATGGATTCAAGATATCAAACCCCCCGTCCATTGAGAATTCATCAAACTCCACCTCCACTCCTTCCTATCCAACCCCGATACCTCCTAACGACCCCCCCATACAAACTCCTTAGGAAGGAACATCGAAGAGTCCACCACCCGTGGGTCAAATCCACGTTTGGCAGGCAGTCCCATAGGTCATCACCCAAATACCCTTCTTTTATCGTCCCCTAGGAGTAACAACATATCAAGTTGTTGCTACCCTCACCTTACAAAATATGGTTATAGCCATCCCTGTATGGTATCTAGAACCACCAACTATGGTACTAGGTTTATCTCTTCCACCGCAACTTGCGGTCCCATCATCGCAATTAGTGGCTCATCCATCCACTCACCCAACCGGTCACACAATTGGAGGTAATATTACTAATATAGGAGATGCTACCTCTGGAATATGGGTCACTTCCACAAACCAATGAGGCACACGCAAGAAGAAGGAACCTTCTCTCCCTTCCCCATGCCCTTATATACACCCTTTTGCAAGACTTCCTCACACCAGTTTTGGAGCATACGAGCTTCATTTCACACACCGTTCGCACCTACGGGATCCATATTCCCTCACCTTCACAATGGTACTCTTAGATTCTCATTCCAGTCTGGAGACCTGAGGACCCCTTTTGGCACCCCAGGCATAGGTACACATCACTTGCCCACATTTCATTATCAAGCAATTGTTATATATGTGTTTTATTTTCAGATATGTTTCACATCGGGTACTTGGTTTGAATGTGCGGGTCCTCACCAACGACCCCCTTCACGTCGTCAATCATGGAATCTCTTAGCTTCTCCAGGTATATATTCCAAACTAGCATACAATTCAACTCTTTGCTCACAGTTTCATTCTCCAATCATACCCCCTGACATTTATCCTCAGGATCCCCACACCCGACTCTATGGTACCATCACATCCATTGCATTCAGGTACCGTCATCCAATAGCTCTCTCACCTCCATGAGTTATCCTACATATATTTCCCCCTTGGCATATTGACACTCATGTTGTTCTATCCATTAGGATCGGGAGTCCTAGTAGTATTACACCTCAGAGAAAGAACCTCATTATTATTCCTCATCATCATGCTAACCACCCCATTATGGACTCCCACACTATGTTTTTTGGTTACATTAAATACACCTCTGCATTATCATTAACCCTCCATATCCTCCAACATCAATTTGCCATTTGCAATGTCATCCTCCATTCATCTACCTGGTACAGAAAGTAACCAATGGGGCCCTCACCCTACACCAGTCTATACTTGTGCCCCTAGACGACCAATTCATACTTCACTGGGGCACCCATTTTTGTACATGTACTTCCACCCCAATTATTTTTTAATTCATTTGGTAATTGTAAAAATCATGTTTTACATTTCATCAAGTACAATAGATTTTTGCCATCGCACCAAATGACATTTTTCCCTTGGCACATAGCAACCCTTGTTACCCTTGGTTGGGGCATCTCACTTCCCTCACACCCTATGCAAGCCATTTGTATCTAAGCAAAAAATTTGACCACCATAGACCTTTGCATCCCATATCGCTCTAAATTTTGACCTATGCTACATCCCCTTGCAGTTTTACCCATTCAGCACAATTTTCCCATATCTGGTCGTCCCCCTGACACCAAATAGTATTTTACGGTTGCTTCCATCCATCAATACCCCCCAACGAAGGGAAGTTCTAGAATCCCATATATTTCAGAGATCGTTCATGCTTATCACCCCATTCACTTGTACAAATACAGTATCTGACACCATTTTGATCAAACGGATATCCAGAAGCCCTTTGCTTCTTATCATCGCATCACCTTTCATGTCGACATCAACACATTTCCAGAAAGGAGACAGCATCTTGGCTCTCATTCCATTGACAATGAGTAGCCTTGGATGACACACAGAGAGTCATCATTACTCTCTGATGTCGTTGATCCCCATGACATTCGACTCCAGCACAATTTCATATTACGGTGGATCTTACTTTGCGACCATTGTCGTTTTTAGTAGCATCCGAAGACCTTTGAATTCGTTAGGTCATGAATGACTCTGAGTCAGTCACCACTTGATTTAGAGCCAAGTCTGTCATCAGAATCATTATATGTTGTTTTTAACGCCCCAGAGGGCCTTGCAGGTATCTACTTCTTCAGCAGGTTCAATTACTCTTATCCCTTTATGGTATCATGATACGAGCATGGGGTATGCATGCCTCGTTTGTACAAACACTTTTTGTTTTTTACTTTGTAGTGATCATCCTTCCCCTCTCCCTCTGACGGATGGCTCTCACAACTCCTCACATTCAATTTTTCTCACTTTATACAGAATGTCATCATCACCAAAAGAAACGATGATGTATTTTGGCTATATGTATGATCCTAACCTCACATAGCAGGGGGAATCTGTTATCACCGAAAAATGGCTCACTACAAATACAGACAATGGATGAAGAAACAATTAACACAAACGCACCATACTACCAATACTTATGGAAGGATTACACTCAATTTGGTAAGACAATCATGAAACTTTATAAAAGTGGTTCTGGAAATCTGCGCACATTCAGCAAAAGCAATGCGCGCACATCCACTCAAACTAACACGATGTACGATGCACATAGTGCGCGACTGACAGTTAAAACACCTGTGTGGATGCGAAAATGGTGCATTAATTAGTTTGGTCGGGGCTCAACCACTTTTAGGATGAAGGGGATCTCTCCCATACCCAAAATCACCCCCAAATTTTGCCTTGGGATCACTGAAAAGGATGGGAGGTACCTCCAAGGGCCTCCCATTCAAATTTGAAACTAGTTTGGAAAAATATTTCCATCCTCCTATAAATAAAGGGCCATTGTATGCAAAAAATAGGAAGAAGTTGAGTATTGTTATACTGCTCATTTTTAGCTTTGGGAAGCCATCTTCCTCTTAGAAAGATTTGGGTATCCATAACAAGTGTTAGGACTCTCTCCTCTTGAGTAGTCCACCACTCTTTTCTTCACCATTTTCCTTTGTTAGCCATTGATAGTAGAAAGAAGAATTTGTACTTGGTGTTATCGGGCAAATCGGTAAGTGCGGAAACAAACTAATCTCCCTAACTTCAACATGAAATTAGAACAAAACTGTGATGTCCATTTCCCAAGAGTAGGCCAACATGGAGTGACTTAGTAGTCTATGTGTTGGCCCTTGACCAAGTTTTGAGGATCCTTGGTCATGTTTGACCTACTTTTGGGACTTTAACAGGCTATCGAAGGCGGAGCGGAGATCGCGGGATCTCGGCCCCTTTTAGGGATTTTTGTGTTTTGGGATTATGTAACGGGTATGGGGATGTCGGCCCATGGGTTTACCCATGTTTAGGCCCTTTTTGTAATGTATAAATAGAAAGTTAGGCGATGTAGGAAGTAGTTCAATATATGTGATCGAAGAGAGGCTAGACATTGTGCTAAGTGCAACTTGTACGTGCTTTGTGCATTCTATGTTGAGAACTTGCAGAGCTAAGTGCAAGTGATTGTAAGAGACTGTGAAGAGGCTTTGTGTTGTAACTCGGGGAAGGAGGATCTAGCGAAGTGCGTAGATCTCCTATCCTTTGTGGAGTAAGATCTCAAGGCTCTGTGCATGTAGAAGATTGACAGAAGATAATAAAGAGAATAAGAATTGGTGGACGTAACCCCAGGGAGGGGGTGAACCACGTATATCATGTGTTGTGGTTGCTTTGTGCGTTTTGGGTGTTCTCTTGTTTATGTGATTAAATGATTAGTGTGTTGATGTATGTTAGATGAATTTGATATGATAGCCTAGTGTTGAATAATGTGTTAGGTGTGACCTATGTTGATGTGCTTAGTGCTTGATTATATTGGATCTGTGTGAATATTGCACCGTTTTTTTATTAGGGTTTATCTACGCTATAAGCTAAAGGAAAATATTGATGAACTATAACTGCTAAGTGCTCTGTTAAAGTGTTAGAATCACAGATATGTGTCCCAGCTAAGGTTGCAGACATCGGAGTCCTGCAACCACCCCTGCCTCTACCTCGGGTGAGACTTCATTTGCTTCACAGGTGTTGCCGAAAGGGTCGATAGTCACGGTTTTGTTGGTGCGTTGTTGTAGCGTTGAACCCTGGGTCTGCCCCTGTGCCAACAAATGGTTCTATTGTCGGGACCTGAAACTGTGATTGTTGTGAACTTAAGCAAAGAAAAAGAGAAATCTCAATGCGTAGATTTGTTGCCCTAGTGCACAATATTATACTTGACCTGTGAAGCTCTGTGCCAAGAAGAAGAGTCAAATCTGAAAGAAAGAGGTAAGACCTGAAAGCTTTGTGCTCTGATCAAGGTAAGAACAGTGAAAAGTTTTGATTGAAAAAGTAAGATAAGTGGAAATATTTGTTTCAAAAGTATGGATCTAGGTATGTTTGATAAATTTTGTCCTAGCTTGAAAAGTAGGGGACAACTAGATGAAAGAAGGTTTGATATGAGTAGATCTGACAAAAATAGTGAAAGATATGTTATTCCTATGCATAGAAAGAATGTTTGGACTAACAAATGGATGCAGGATCCTAGAAAGAATTTTTTGCAAGTTAGCTACTATGATCCTAGTGCACAGTACAGGAAAGGCTTGGGATCATTTAAAGAAAGAGAGGATTAACTCTTTGTTACAATTGCAGAAGACTGAGACATGTTGCTAAGGAATGCCCTGGTAGAAGACCCAGTTGTCTTTGTTGTAAATCTATGGATCATGAAGTTTTAGATTGCCCCAGAATGATTGCTAAGCTTGACACGATGAATATGAGACAAGAAAACCCTAAGGAAGATCATGAAACTAAGACCATGGAAGAACCCCAGAAAGAATTAGAGAATGTATTACTACAAATGAAAGAAACCCTAAATGATCACAGAAATATCAACTTATCGGAGATCTTAAAAGAAAAAGAGTGCATAGAAGAAAGAATAGGAGACTTCGACATTGACTGTGTTCTAGATGAAGAAACACAGGTGAATATCATGACAGAAAGAACTTGGAAAACTTTAGGAAAGCCTGCTATGATTCCTTCATTGGGAGGAATAGGATTATTTAGAGGAAAGTTGATAACCCTATGTGAAATACTCACCCAGATATCTATGAGTACTCATGGAACTTCTACAGAGGAAGATTTTGAGATTGTTAAATTTATTGAGAAAAAATCCCCATTTGCTATATTACTAGGAAAACCTTAGATTGAAAAGGATCAAGCCAGAAGAAAAGAAGAGGAAGTCTTAGAGCAGAAGAAGAAAGAATTAAAAGATTTCATGACTAGGAGGATAACACACTTGATTGAAGAATAGGAGAACAAATCGAAGCTACTTAGAACCAGAAAATTGGATGTCGAAGTTAAAAGAACACAAGAAGACTCACAGAAGACTGAAGTACCTACCCTAACTAGAGAAGATGTATTACTCTTCGACCCTATGAAAGAATCTAAACAACGCGAAGTTACTATGCCAAAAGGAGATAAGAATCAGAATGTAAAGAGAAATATCGAGACGAAAATCACCGGGAAGAAGGTTAGAAAACTCAGTAAGAAGAGAGCAAAGATAGAAAAGTTACAGAAGGTCCCAGAGGAGACTTCACAGAGGGAAGGTTTTGCAAGACTGGAACTTTGTCAGGATATCAGAACAGCGCAACATGGCACTTTGCCATGGTGAAGCGATATAGTTGTTGGAAGAATTATAATCGTTAGCCCGATGACCCGAATGGTTAGAACAACAGTAATAGCCCGACAACTCACCATCAGACCATTGGGACCGTGCTGCAATGGATAGAACCACATTGATGAAGACCTCTCATTCGTTGGAGAGATATGTTACAGCATGTCTACTTAGTCCATCGACTGTTGCACCGAGAACACTTTTGCGGATTGTATCCAAGCCAACTCATTGTTATCACGTTGTTTATTGAGATTGAGACCTGTTCCATTGAATTGCACACTCATTCATCCACCCAAGTTATATGATCTAAGTGTGCATGTTAGACGAGCTCAGTGCTGCAGAAAAATCCGTCGAAGAAGTTCTCGTCGATCTCACTTCCGAGAAAGTAATGTCTGTAGGTATTCAAGCATCATCAACGAGAGGAGTGCAAGCCTCTCCGTCGACTGCTCGTGGATCTGGACCATCCCGACCGGCAGCAAAAAAGAGAACCAAGCATAGAGATGACCTAGCCAACGTGAAGTTAATCCCGACCATCTTACTAGACTACATCGTGACAGTGTCCGAAGGGACTTTGATTACACCATGGTTATTGTGTACCTCCCGAAGGGGATACGTACCGTTAGAACGTAGCAGGATAAGATCGCAATGTTGAAGTTCAACAACTTCAACCTAGGAGACCACAAGAACCATAGTATGCTCGCTCCTTACAAATAATTGACCAAGACGAAGGGGAAGAACTTGAAAATAATCCCCCAGCTGTGGACTATGAACCTCGCGCAGTCCACCCTCTTGAATGTAATGAAGATTTCACACTTTGGACGACACCAAGAGGTTAATGCATGTGTTAAGCTCCTACTCTCATGTTACCATGGCATCTACCTATGGCTAGACCGACGCATCACAGTCGATCCGACGTTGATCCATAGGATCATCAGATTGAGCATGCAGGGACCCGACCCGTAGGAATTCTACCCAGGAAAGGCTACAGATTGCACATTGGCACAGAAGATCAAAGACACATATGGTGATGTAGAAAAGGGGACGTAAGGCTAAGAGGTAGCTTCCATCCAGAATGGTGCAGTGCACCTGGCCTGCCAGCTGATCGCAAGAAATCTCGTAAGAAAGAACGGACCTACACAGGTCACACAATTCGTTGTTGACCTCGTCGGGAAATGTGTAGAAGGACTCCAGATGAACTGGGCAAAGTACTTGGTCAACCAGATAGAATTATACTGCCACGAAGCTCAGGATTAGGGCTATGAGTTCCACTTTAGTTGGATACTGATCCTCATCGCATTTACCGCTTGGGAGATGTCGGAAGTTGTGACCTTCCCAAACATCGAGTCATTCGAGCCGCTCACTGCAAAGTTCACCACGCTCTGGTACTCGAGCGATATGGGAAAACAATGGCAGTCAAACGCGGTCTTCCACACATACTATCTCCAACTGAAGAAGGCCATTGAAGTTGTCCCTCACATGACGCCAAACACCCTGTACCGGTTCAGAACTCTCATGAAGTTTCGCGTAGATCGACACTTCATCTATATCATTGCACACGCAGATGAACATAAAGAGGAGCTTCAGTCATACTATAAGCTCACAGAGGATGACCTCGAAGAGATAACCAAGGACTGGTTTGAAAATCTCCTCATCCCCGCTGACCCTGCAGAGTTGTTTGATCCCGAACTTGACAGCTCGAAGGCCGCTCACAAAGAACACGACACACTTGGAACCAGCAGAAGAAAGAAGACTGAAGAAGTCCAAGACTTGAGAAGCGCATCGAAAGAAACTACTTCAGTATCACCTGGCCGAGGGGATGATGATGAAGTAGAAGATACAAATGGTAGAGAAGATCAGCAGAAGAAAGGTGAAGTAACACCGCCTAAGGATCATGTTGATGAGGCTGATCCCTTGAAGAAAAGGAAGGTTTCCCCCATGAAATCCACTTCCCGAAAGAAATCCAGAGCCACCTTGACTAAGATGCAGACTGTGCTCACTGTAGATGACTTCGACTTCATCATTACATTTGTAGCAGATGCCTCGTAGGACATCTTGCAGAAACATGAAGGCAAGCAGGAGGAGATGTACGATAGAATCGAGGTTGAACTCATAGGGGTATAGAAGGCCCTTCAATCCAGCCGTGCAGTATCCACTGTGCCCCCACCATCAGAAGAACCAGAGTTGGGAGATGAGCCTGCCCAACTACACAGAATAGCTAACGCGAGTGAAGCTCACCTTTGTCGAGCACATGTTGAGAAAGACCAGGCCACAACAGCCCTGAAACAAGCCCAGGAAGAAATGGTAGAGAAATATTGAGTTGCATAAAAGGAGAAGGAGGACCTTCAAGCCAAGTTTGAAGAAGAGAGGGCGAGGGCCAAGAAAGAAAAAGAACAGTTGCTCACATAACATCTTGGAGTCAAAGAAGCAGTCGACGGAGCACTTCACTTTGTGACGGGCTTAGAGCCAAAGGCAGAAGACCGAGTGGAGCATCAAGTTACGCATCTCGCGGAAGCTATCCAACAGCTACAACAAAGAATAATAGACTTAGAGCTACGAACAATGCCCAACACTCCGCCAGATGTACGAGATCAAAGAGAAGCAACTGCTCGAGGCGCAGTTGAAAGAATCAAGGCCCTCTCTGTGCAATGTAAACAACTAAGTGATCGCAGTGCTTAGACTTATGAGCGACTCACTGAGGATCCTGAATTAAAGGCATTGGAGTCACATCTCCAGGAGACAAAGAAGCAATCAGAAATAGTACAGGCACAGTTGAAGCCCCTGTCAGCTATTGAAAGGATGAAGCAATCCCAAGAACAACGCACTTCTCAACAGCAGGTCCACACCATTCAGAGCAAAGTCATGGAAGTGACTTAGAGGCTCCAACCAATACAGGATGAGGCTTGCCAACTATCCGCAGAGATTGAAGGGCTAGGAGAAGAACTGGAGCAAGTCATCACTGCAACTGAACAATGCTTAGAGGGACCTGTCAACGAAGCAGTAATCCCAGAGTTCGTCGAACAGGAGGTCGTGGCACAACAACAGGTCGAAGAAGCTCGAGCCAAGATCGAGGCTTTCGAAGCAGAGCTACCCAGACCAGAGTGACTCAGGACGAGTCACAAGTGAGTGTTGGGGGCATGTTGGCCCATGACCAAGTTTTGAGGATCCTTGGTCATGTTTGACCTACTTTTTGGACTTCGACAGCCTGTCGAAGGTGGAGTGAAAGTCGGAGCGGAGATCGTGGGATCTCGGCCCCTTTTTAGGGCTTTTTGGGTTTTGGGCTTATGTAACGTGTATGGGGATGTTGACCCATGGGTTTACCCATGTTTATGCCCTTTTTGTAATGTATAAATAGAAATCTAGTCGATGTAGGAAGTAGTTCGATCTATGTGATCGAAGAGAGGCTAGACATTGTGCTAAGTGCAACTTGTACGTGCTTTCTGCATGTTATGTTGAGACTTTCATAGCTAGGTGTAAGTGATTGTAAGAGACTGTGAAGAGGCTTTGTGTTGTATTTCAGGGAAGGAGGATCTAGCAAAGTGCACAGATCTCCTGTCCTCTGTGGAGTAAGATCTCAAGGCTCTGTGCATGTAGAAGATTGACATAAGACAATAAAGAGAAGAAGAATTGGTGGACGTAGCCCCGGGGAGGGGGTGAACCACATATTGTAGGGGCCGAATAGATTTTACATCTAGTAATTCTACAACAAGACAGTAATTTCTACTAGGTTTATGAAAGTTCAATAATTCCAAAATATTTTAACACATACGCATGTAAATTTAACAATGAATAATAAATTTAATAACAGATTGAAAACAATTGCAAAATTTTTAAATAAAACCTGAACCTGATGCTAATAATTCTTCATTTGTCCGACGCTTGCCTCCTTGACCGCTTCTGCAAAACACTGCCCAAAATCGAGTTCGTCCCTGCCAACTAGGTAACTCCCTAGCTCCAGGATATCAACGGATATCTTGGCCCCCGTGCCCAAAACCCCCAGCAACCCCGGTGCACTGATACAATCCCCCTCCCAAAACTTCACCTCTCTCTCTGCAAATCCAGAGCTCCCCCCCAAAATTCATTCCCCAACCTCCCGTAGAAAAATAAAAGTGAAACCTCCCGTCCACCTCCTTCACCGACTTCCCCGCCTCATTTACTCCCTACCTAACCCATTTATTACCTTATTATCCTCCCGTCGTTAATGCCCCTTATCCCCCCCTTTATTATTTTATCCTCATGTATTTAATATGTTATCCCTTGTTGGATACGTGACTTAATTTATCAATATAGTTTATTATCCTCCTTTTATTTCTTTACTTTATTTATT
>SNQJ01S0252209.1:2103-12761 GCA_010110895.2 Picea sitchensis | reverse complement strand
AAGGCCTTATTAATATTGACCTTTATTACATCCGAATACATTGATCTACCTATGTGCGGGTTAGGACCTTAACATTTTTTCTCAGACCAATGGTTGCCAAATGTCTTGGTTTCCTTCAGGCAAGACAAATGGCAGCCATTTTTTCTTTCTCACAATTTGCATAGATAGCTAGCTCTCTCAGTTTCCACTTACCCGACGAGACAGTTGGCAGACAAGGTGTATTTGGTTTTCCCTTTTTTGAAAAGTTAATATATTAGGCTCTGCTCTTTTTATTCAAAAAAAAAAATATGCAACCTGTGAGAACAATTATGCTTTGATGAAGATTTGTTTTTATTGCAACCTATGGGAGTAACTATGTTTTTGGTACATGTTTAATTCCTTTAAATGATATTTTAAGACTTAAACTTCTAGAAACAGATTGTTCATTGAATGGTTTGTTGTTTTCCTTTGTTTCTTAGCTTTATTGTCTCACTTGTTTGTCTTTAGCATGCCACCAGCCAAGGAGGACCCTCATCTGTGTCATTTGGCCAAGCCAATCATGCTCATGTCTTTGTAAAACAACCCTCTAATTGACCCATAAATAAAAAAAACCAACCATTCATAATGTGAGGTGGCCTAGATCTGCCCTTTAGTAGTCAGGTGTAGACTTTAGGACCAACACCAGGTGTGCTACACATTTTGGTTTTGGCAAGAAACTTGATATATGTTAGTAAGATGAGTGATGCTATAGTGCATACTTTATTTTAGAAGGATTCATGCAAGATAGTTAGAGGTGTGATGGTATTAATGAAAGGAGTTTGGATTGGAACCCTATACAAGTTATTAGGAAATTTCAACTCGACTGGATGCAACTGCATCATTGTTCCTAAAGCCGACTCAAATTTGACTCAAATCGAAACAACTCGGGCTAAGTTGATACAAACAAACTCGACAAGACATGATAAATCGACCTGACCATTCTATGGCACGGAGGATGGGACACATTGGAGAAAAAGGACTTCGAGCTATGCACAACAAAGGTATGTTCGAAGGTTTTCTTGAATGTGGTTTAGAAGTTAACTTTTGAGAACATTGCATATATGGAAAACAAAGTCGGGTAAGGTTCCCATCTGGAGTGACAAGGGAAAATGGGATTTTAGAATTGGTGCATAGTGATGTGTTTGGCCCAGTTTCAGTGCCTTCACTTGGTGGATCCCTATATTATGTCTCCTTCATAGGTGATTTTTCTAGGAATACATGGATATATTTCCTGAGGATGAAATCAAATTTTTTTGAGAAATTTAATTAGTTTAAAGCTCTTGTAGAAAACCAGATAGATAAGAAGATTAAGGTGCTGAGAACTGGAAATGGTGGTGAATTATGTGGAAACAATTTGATTGATTATGTAAGTAGTGTGTCATAGCACGCCAAAATACCACACCATATACCCTACAAAAAAAAAGATTTTCTGAGAGAATGAACAAAATGTTGATGGATAAGGCAAGGAGCATGCTCAATGGTGCTGGGCTCGCACAAGAATTATGGGTGGAGGTAGTCGACACTACAAGACATCTGGTGAATCTATCTCCTTTGTCAGCACTAGTCTACACTACTCGACATGAGATATGGTCGGGTAAGAATCGTTCAGTTTCAAATCTCAAAGTATTTGGTTGTGATGCATTTGTGCATGTTCCCAAGGAAGAAAGGAGAAAGCTAGACAAGAAGGCACTCAAATGTATTTTCATTGGGTACAAAGAAGGAATGAAAGGATATAAGCTATGGGATCCTGCCTCAAGGAGAACAATGTACAATCGATATGTGGTCTTTAGAGAAGTCATACGTAAGTCCGAGCCTGAAGAAGTTATTAAGACCGGGAATAATCTTGAGATGGTGTGGTTTGAACTGAGGAATGAAGAAGATGATTTAGATGAGTCGATTGAATCTAATGAAGAGGTGGAACAATAGAATCTGGTTTCAAGGAGGTAAAGAAGAATAACAAAACTAGTCTAAAGGTATATTCTATCTGACTTATGTTCCACATTTGTGCTAACTTCCATTGACGATGAGCCCAAGTCGGTCGGTGAGGCAATCGACTCGGCAGAGGGTAAACTCTAGAAGGACGCCATGGTTGAAGAGATGGAATCCTTGCAGAAGAATGAGACATGGGATTTAGTCAAGTTAACTATTGGAAGAAATCCTGCCAGTACAAAATGGGTATT
Organism: Picea sitchensis; assembly: GCA_010110895.2. Classification (NCBI taxonomy): domain Eukaryota; kingdom Viridiplantae; phylum Streptophyta; class Pinopsida; order Pinales; family Pinaceae; genus Picea; species Picea sitchensis. The sequence goes on along the minus strand of SNQJ01S0252209.1, from coordinate 10,563 downwards.
CTTTGGGCCCAAGATATGTCACTTTTATGACAATTATTATACACTTTTGTCGCATGTACATATGTGTTTTTCATCTTTTAAAGGAGATTTTTGAATAATTTCATGATAAAATGGTATGAACACCATAAGGTACGTGTAATTCATGTTTAATGATTGAATCAAGTATAATTCATCATGTTTTATGGTTTCCAAGAGCTAATTCACATTTTTTGGTGTTACAGGGCAAAAACACACTATGTTTCTAGTTTCGACACTCGATCCGGCACTCCTTCCAACACTCTGTATTGCACAGAAATGGAAGGCGAGTTGGCGGTTATGGCATTGGCGGCCAGTGTTGGGTGAATCGGGAACATGGGTTTTGTTTGTCCTTATCCCCTCCATCTACTGAGATCTAGACAACTCAGTTTCGGTTGTCCAAAGAAGGCGATTATTGGCTCACTCCGTTTGATCTGTTAGGGCATCATTTATTGTAATTTGTCGAATTTAGAAGTGGTTCAACCCTCCTGTGGCCGACCACTTGGGTTGTAAGCTTATAAATACTGATAGGATGGTTAGTAGATTGTTAATCCAGTAGAAGAGCCATTAGATTAGAGACAAATTCATTTTTCTTTGTTTTGGTATTTTACATTGCCAGAATTGTGCTAGAACTACGTTTTCAAGATTTCATGGTGAATTTGCCTTGTTAAGTTCGTGGTGTGCTTGTAGGAGGTAGCCATGACTTGTTGGGGGGGCCACCAACATTCTGGTGATTGTTCTTATGTCTGTTTATGCAATTCCTAATTTAATTACTCTTTCTTATTTCCTATACATGTATATTTTTATTTAGTTAATTAATTTGTTGTAGCTTAACTGTTTTTCTTCTCTATTGCGGGTTAGATGTTGATACATATTAGCATGCATTGATTTTAGATTAGCAACAGGCTTGCAAGTCTCTATACTAACCATGTGTGAAATTAGAAGTCTCTCTCTCTTTATACTAACCCTGTGGGAAAAGTAGATGTTAAATAATGCTTTCTTTTATAATTTCACTGTCAAGTTTAGAGCAGATTTTTAATTAGAACAGAACATAGTTTTAATTTGGGTTTTCTTTTGACAAGGATTGGAGGATGGATAGATTTAATTTTAGTTTTTAGTTACAACTTGCTTACTTCAGTTTTATATAGATTTCATTTAATTAGTTGTTGGTTAATATAGATTGTTAATTTACTTTTTAATATCAGTTTTTAATTTCAGTTTTTAATTATTTCTTTATTGCAGTTTGAATGATTAGAGTAGACATAACATAGTTTTCTTTTACGCAATTTCCTTTCATAGATTAAAATACAATTAAATTTCTTAGTTAAATAATGATAATCTCATTATGTTGTTGATGATTTATACATGAATATGCAGGGTATTTAACATTACTTTTATCATGGCTAAGTTTTCATTGGATTGTTTACTCTACACCTTTCATTTTTCCATCGAGAATAGTGTTGAGCTTATACCATTGGAATTGTCCTTTGTTGTCAAGTGTCATCGAGATATCATCCGTCACCACCGAAGGCATTTACACAACCACCAACATTATATTTGAATTTTCATAGGTTAAAGAATAGTTTTCCTGCTTTCATAGATATAGTTTCTTGCTTTCATAGCTTAGGAAATAGTCTTATTTGTTGTTGTATGATAGATAGACTTTGCTTTGATAGATTAGATAGTAGTTTGCTCAAGAATTAGTTTTTAGTCTTTATTGCTTTCAATAGAATAGAATTCCTTTCATGCATTGCATTGAGCATTTAAATTTCCTTTCATGCAAGAGAAATAGTTTTGCATTAGGCATTTAGTCCACTTGCCTCTTAGGCTAGATAGTTGTTCAATGAGAAATTTTTCTTGCAGTAGTTATTTGCCTTTGCTTACTTGTCTTTTGCTTTAGTAGGATAGTTAGTTGCCTTTGCTTACTTGTCTTTTGCTTTAGTAGATTAGTTAGGTGTCTTTGCTTACTTGTCTATTTGCTTTAATAGGTTAGATAGGTACTTTTGCTTACTTGCTTATTTATTTGCTTTCATAGGGTAGTTTCTCATTGAATGTAGGTTGGCAAGTTAAAGAAGTTTTCTTTAGTCATTTGCTTATTATGCTTAGTAGTTTGTTTTCGCTTATTGTTAAACTAGTTTGCTTTACACAGAGTTTTTATTTTCTTTCTTAGGAACTATACATCGACCCTTGGCCCAAAAGTACTTAGGTTACTTAGTTTCAAGTTTCTTAGTAGGGTTTTCTCATTAGATATTTTTTCTTGAGTAGATTAGCCTTAGATAGCTGCCTTCCTTAGTTAGTCTACACTCCTACCAACCTTCTACCTTTGGCATATATTTTGCTACAACTCTAAGTTTACTTACCCTGGGTTGACAAATCAATTAAGGGTTTTTACTGTGTTTTTAGTGCATATAGAACACCCATCAGTATTCAAGAAGAATATGAATGCAACAGGACAAGTCAAGAATTCCAAAGCTCGACTGGTAGCGAAAGGTTATTCCCAAGTCGAGGGAGTCGAATTTGGTCATATTTTTTCCCCTGTTGCAAAATTAACTTACATTAGAGTACTAATGTCTCTAGGTGCATCATTTGATCTCGAAATAGAATAGATGGATGTGAAGACAACGTTCATGTTATAAAAATAGGATCGCAGAGAAATAAAATAAGACAATTGCGTAAATAAAACACATAAGATACACAATACAATAGAGACATAGATATACGTGGTTCACCCAGTGTGGGCTACATCCACCAGATAAATTGTCAGGGCCTTCCTTTTTATTATCCAACAAAATGAAGGGATGCAACCTACAACACACCCACTGTAACTTCCTCTTCTTTCTCTCATAGTCTCCTCTCTCATAATACAATAATCATACACATACATAGTCGCAACACAATTCCATCATAAAATAGGGTTTCCTTCTAGGGCGAAAAACCATAACATAACTTCTACCGTCAGATCTACAACCTTATAATGAACGGTCCAAATTGACTATTAAATTACAATATACATTTACAAGGCATTTTTTCCTTCGGGGCATGCAATCCCCCCTACAACACCCCTGCATGTAGGGGTGTACAGTCTTCATGGGGTATAAACACAACTAGAAACAAATACCTCTAAATTGGGAAGATAATCAATCTCCCCAACCAACAATCTCCCACTTGGAGACTAATCACAACAACTCCTCTGTTGTTGTACATGCTGGACTATGATCCACCTTGGACCTATAAAAATTCTCATCTTCACCTTCATTCTTGAAGGCCAACTGAAACTGAGCAAGAAATCAATTTCTCCCTGGTTACTCCATTTGTTAACATGTTTGCAGCATTTTGGCTATTATGTATCTTTTCCAACTTCAAATGTCCATCTTCCAAGACAGATCATATGAAATGGTACCTGATTTGTATATGCTTAGTCTTTGAATGGAAGGTCGAGTTCTTTGCAAGATGAATGACACTCTCACTGTCGTAGTATAATATGTTGTTCTCCTACCTCTTTCCCAATTCATCCATAAACCTCTTTAACCAAATCATTTCTTTACTAGCCTCTGTAGCAACAACATACTTTGCTTCTATTGTTGAAAGTGCAACAACCTTTTGTAGTTTTGAAATCCAACTTATTGTGTTCCACCTACAGTAAAAACACACCCTGTGGTGCTCCTCCTGCTATCTTCATCACCTGCCATATTTGAATTAAAATATCCTTGTAGAACAATTTATGAACCTCCAAAACATAATGCGTTAGTAGAAGTACCTCTCAAATGCCTGAGAATCCACTTTAATACCTCCCAATGTTCTTTACCTGGATTGTTCATATACCTTCTCACAACTCCTAATGCATGTGAAATATTTTATCTTGTGCAAACCATCACATACATCAAGCTACCAACTGATAATGAATAAGGGACCCTGGACATGTATTCTATCTCCTCCTTTGTCTAGGTACAAATTTTCTTATTTAATTTGAAATGGCTCGCCAAAGGTGTACTAACTAGTATTTCATTATGCATTCTAAACCTCTCCAACATCGTCTCTATGTACTCACCTTGAGACAATGTAAACTTGCAATTTTTTCCATCTCTTGTTATTCTCAAACCAAGGATTTTCTTTGCAACACCCAAATCCTTCATAAAAAAATAATTAGCTAATTTCTTCTTGAGCACATTTATATCCTGCATATTAGACCCTACAACAAGCATGTCATCTACATAAAATATAAATATAATATAACTTCCATTTTTTATCCTTTTAAAATAAACACAGTGATCAGAATGACATCTACCATAACCTTGTTCTGTCATAAACCTGTCAAACTTCAAATATCACTGCCTTGGAGCTTTCTTTAGGCCATACAATCTCTTCTTCAACCTACATACCAAATTATCCTTCCCTTTGACTTCATACCCCTGTGGTTGTTGCATATAAATCTCTTCCTCCAAATCCCCATGTAGAAATTTTTTTTTTACATCTAATTGTTCAATATGCAAATATTCTACTACCACAAGACTTAAAATAGTCCTAATTGAAGTCATTTTAACAACATGAGAAAATATTTCATCAAAATCTATACCTTTCTTTTGTGCAAACCCATTTACAACAAGTCTAGCTTTGTATCGTTTTTTACCTCCATCTTCTTCCTTCAACCTATAAAACCATTTATTATGTAATGCTCTTTTTCCTCCAAACAATTGAACCAAGTCCCAAGTCTAGTTATTTACCAAGGAATCCATTTCCTCTTTCATTCCTTTCTCCCACTTCCTTTTAGTGTCTACCTGCATTTCCTCTTCATAACTTTCTAGTTCACAAAAATCGGTCAACAATAAATAATACAATGGAGAGTATCGTTCAGGGGGTATACTCAAGTTGATAGATCTTCTAAAAACACTTGTAGGAGTTTGAGGTACCTATTTCTCTTGTTGTTGTACATTTTGATTTTTTGGTACCTTTGGAATTTATTTTTTAGTGATCTCATCAAGCACTGTGTATTCATGTTTGTCTTCTTCCTGTTTCCTTCCCTACAACTGATGTTTATACATGACTTTATCATTGAATAAGAAATCTCTACTCCTAATGATTTTTTGATTTTCATAATCCCATAAGTGATAACCAAAATCATTAACACCATATCTAATAAAGGTACACTTCTTGGATTTTTCTTCAAGCTTTGTTCTATTTTCTTTATCAATATGGACAAATGCTTCACAACTAAAAGTCTTCAGAAATGAATATTTTACCTTTTTACCTGTCCATGAATCCTATGGAATACCACCATACAAAGAACTTTAAGGTCCTTTATTTATCAAGTAAACAACAATATCTACAACATATGCCCAAAATTGTAAGGTCAACCCTACATGCAATCGCATACTCCTTGCATGCTCCATGATTGTCTTGTTCATCCTTTCTGACACACCATTTTCTTGTGGTGTTCTTGGAACTGTCTTCTCTCTACGAATCCCATGGTATGAAAAATAATCATCAAATGTATTGCTAAATTATTCACCTCCATTGTCTGATCTAAGACACTTCAACCTTTTTTTTGTCTCATTCTCAACCAAATATTTTCATTTCTTAAAAGTTTAAAAAACATTAGATTTTTGTCGAATGTAATAAACCCAAGTTTTTCTAGTTGCATCATCAATAAAAGTATCATAATAATGAGATCCACCAAGAAATGATACATGATTTGGTCCCCATACATCTCTATGCACAAGCTCTAACTTTGCATTCTTCTTTACCTTTCCAACTCTAAGAAATCTGACTCTCTTTTGTTTTCCATAAACACAGTGCTCACATAAATCCAAATCAATTTGTTTAATATCTGGAAATGAATTTCTTTTGTGAAGTATCTGCATCCCCTTCTCACTCATGTGTCCAAATCTATGATGCCACAATGTTGTATCCACTCCTGTAGAATCTAAAGAGATAGAAGAATCAGTATTACCAGTACATAAATACAATGTACCTACCTTCTCTCCTTTTTCTATCACTAGTGATCCTTTGGTGACCTTCCACACCTTATCTATAAATATAGATATAAACCTTCACTTTCCAACTTCCGAGTTGAAATTAGATTTTTCCTTAGATCTGGAACATGTCTTACCTCTTTCAACAACCATTGGTTTCCATTCTTTTTCTTTATTTGTACCTTTCCCATTCCAACAATTTTGCATGTTGCATCATCACCCAAGTGACCCTATCCAAAATCACCTTGAACATAATCTAGAAAATGTTTCCTATGGGGTGTGGCATGAAATGAAGCCCCTGAATATACTACTTAAGACTTAAAAACACTATCTACAGAAAGAATCAAAGCATCTTGTAACACATCACCTGTTACATTTGCTTCTTGATTTTTCTCTTGTTGTCCATCTCTTTGTTTCTTTGGAGTAGGAAAACTATTCTTTTAATTATACCTATCTCCTAAGCTATGAAAGAAAGAAACAATACCTATGAAAGAAGGACAACTATTCTTTTAACTTATGACAATTCAAATATAATGTTGGTGGTTGTGTGAATGTCTTAGATGGTGACAGATGATATCTCGATGACACTTGACAACAAATGACAATTCCAATGGTATAAGCTCAACACTAATCTCGATGGAAAAATGAAAGGTGTGGAGTAAACAATCCAATGAAAACTTAGCAATGATAAAAGTAATGTTAAATACCCTGCATATTCATGTATAAGCCATCAACAACATAACGATATCATCATTATTTAACTAAGAAATTTAATTGCATTTTAATCTATGAAAGGAAATTACGTAAAAGAAAACTATGCTATGTCTACTCTAATCATTCAAACTAGAATAAAGAAATGACTAAAAACAGAAATTAAAACTGATATTAAAAAGTAAATTAACAATCTATATTAACCAACAACTAATTAAATGAAATCTATATAAAACTGAAGTAAGAAAGTTGTAACTAAAAACTGGAATTAAATCTATCCATCCATCAATCCTTGTCAAAGAAAACCCAAATTAAAACTATGTTATGTTCTAATTAAAAATCTGTTCTAAACTTGACTGTAAAATTATAAAAGAAAGCATCATTTAACATCTACTTTGCACACGAGGTTAGTATAAAGAGAGAGAGAGAGAGACTTTCTAATTGCACACAGGGTTAGCATAGAGACTTGCAAGCCTGTTCTTAATATAAAATCAATGCATGCTAATATGTATCAACATCTAACCTGCAAAAGAGAAGCAAAACAATTAGGCTACAGCAAATTAATTAACTAAATAAAAATATACATGTACAGGAAATAAGAAAGAGTAATTAAATTAGGAATTGTATAAATAGACATAAGAACAATCACCAGACTGTTGGTGGGCCCACTAGAAAGTCGTGGCTACCTCTTACAAGCACACCACGAACTTAACAAGGCGAATCCACCATGAAATCTTGAAAACGCAGTTCTGGCACAATTCTGGCAATGTAAAATACCAAAGCAGAGAAAAATGAATTTGTCTCTAATCTAATGGCTCTTCTACTTGGTTAACAATCTTATGACCATCCTATTAGTATTTATAAGCTTACATATCAAGTGGTCAACCACAAGAGGGTCGAACCACTTCTAATTTCGGCAAAATACAATAAATGATGCCCTAACTGACAAAACAGAGCGAGCCAATAATCGCCTTCTTTGGACAACTGAAACTGAGTTGTCTGGAGCTCAGTGGTTGGAGGGGATAAGGACAAAAAAAACCCATGTTCTCGATTCACCCAACACTGGACGCCAATGCCATAACCTCCAACTCGCCTTCCATTTCTATGCAATACGGAGTGCTGGAACGAGTGCTGGATCGAGTGCCGGATCAAGTGCCGGATCAAGTGTCAGAACTAGAAACATAGTGCTTTTTTGCCCTGTAACACCAAAAAAACATGAATTAACTCTTGGAAACCATAAAACATGATGAATTATACTTGATTCAATCATTAAACATGAATTACACGTACCTTATGGCGATCATACCATTTTATCATGAAATTCTGCAAAAAGCTCCTTTAAAAGATGAAAAACGCATATGTACATGTAGCAAAAATGTATAATATTCGTCATAAAAATGATCATATCTCGGGCCCAACATTACCCCCACACTTACGATTTTGCAGGTCCCACTGCAAACAAAAAGAAGTTACCCCTCGTGACTAGGCTTGCTGAGGAGGATCAGCTTTGGAAGCCTCTCTTTCTTGCTGTGTAGGCTTAGCCTTGTGCCTCTTGTGTTACTTTAATTGTGCTCTGAGGCTACAGTTAGATTTAGTCATTTCATCAACCAACCATTGAAGGGAGTTGACCTTTGCCTGAAGGACAACATTGTCATGATGAAGGTTTACATCTACTGTCTTCCTCTCTTCCAATTGTTGGAGAAGCTGATGGTTTTCTTTTTGTAGCTTCTCTATGGTTGGGACAGAATCAGTGATCTATGAGGAA
>SNQJ01S0252208.1:4978-15833 GCA_010110895.2 Picea sitchensis | reverse complement strand
GAAAAAATCAAGAAATGATAAAGTAAGGTGACAAAATCAAGAAGGAATATTTAAATGATAAAGTATTGGAGAATTTTCTATTTATGGAAAGTGGTTAACCCTAAAATAAGGAAAATAGGTTAAGTGACCTAGAAATGGCTTAAGTGACCTAAAAATGGGTTAAGTGACATAGAGGATGAAAGTATAAATAAGATAGCAATGGTCTCTTGTAGATCATCCTTTTTGTGGATCAATGGAGAGCTTCTTGTGAGAATATCTTTTGGAGTATTGATGGAGAGCTTCTTGTGAGAGATTCTTGAGGATTTTTGGTGTGGAACACTTGATCATATTGAATATCTATAGGTGACTGAGGTAAACAAGAATATCCAAGCCTAATTTCAGAAGGAAGGTGAAGAAAAGAGGGATGGAATTGAAGGGAGGATAAATTCTTTTGATGATGCTTTCTAAGGTATGTTATTTATAGGTCATCTCACCATTTTTGCTATAACTTTTCTTATATAATGATTCAGACCATGAAATTTATATGCCATTGAGAAAACCTACCCAAGTATCCGTGGTAAAAAAATCAGCTTGTGGGTCGTTGTATTTTGGGAGTTATACTCCGTGGAAAATAGGGTTTGTGGCTAGTCTTGAAACTAGTCAAAAACATGTGTTTCGGGTAAAAAAGTCATAACTTATTCATAAGAGATCCAAATTTAGTGACACTAAATGTGTTGGTTAGGGTACAGTCTTTAGTATGTTTTGTAATAGTTTCATATCAATTCAACAAATATTTTGTGCAGGGCACGCTCTACAAGTTCGATCTCTAAAATAAGCCAAAATTCAGCAAGGTATGCCATTTTTGCTATAACTCCTTCTCTGATAGGTTACAAGTAGTTCCACCTAGAGGAATTGCATAAAAAACCTTGAAGAACATTGTGTATCAGTTTCAGATCTTTATTCATTATAGGTACAAATTTATAATTATTTCAAGTTGGGGTTGTTGACTAATCCAAAACTAGTCATGGTTGAGACAAGCAGTTGATGAGTTGGCACATACATGAGGTGTATAGTTGATGATGTTGGTAATTATTGATGAGTCATTGTTGATGAGTAGTTGAAACATGATTGGTATATACTTGGTACATGGTTGGATGCACTTGTTTATGGTACAGGTTGATTACATGTTGTTTGGCACAGGTTAGTGCATGGTTGATGCACTTGTTTATGTTGACAGATTGATATCTGTTGAGGATTGTTGCATCATCTCAGTTGGTGCTGAGAATGTAAGATGATTCTTGCATATATAGCTGGTTCTCTTGTAGAGTTGTACTCTATTTAGTTGTTTCTGAAAAACCCCCGGATTGAAGTCCATAATAAAAAGAAATATTGTACATACATCTTGTGTTCTTTGTGTTCCTTGTCGAGATGATTTGTTGATGATATGTTGTTGATATATGTTTCTGATATGTATTCACATATAACTGATTATAAATGACAACAATGAGTAATGAGAAAATGTTGAATGTTAACTAAGGATTTTTTGTGTAAGAGGGAAGTTTTGGGAAAACGATCCACACACTCATTCACCCCCCCCTCTAAGTGTGGTAGGTGTGTCCAACACAACTCATAATCCTCACCAAGATCAATATGTGCTTCTAATAATATACCAATACAAGTATTCTACATCATTCATAAACCATGTGTCAAAAATACTACTAACAAGTTCCTCCAACCATGTACCAAGTATGTACCAATCATGTATCGACTACTCATCAACTATGACTCATCAAGATGTACCAACATCATCAACTATACACCTCATGTATGTGCCAACTCATCAACTACTTGTCTCAATCATGTACCCAACATGTAACTCAACCAAAATACCTCATCAATTTCATCATCCAAATCTGATTTCTAACTCTATAATAGACCCGGTGTATATGATCACATACTTGCAAAACTTCCTTAACTTTAACAACAAGAGACTAGCATTTCATCAAACTTTACTTTAGTCTCACATGACTAGTTTTGGATTACTCAAAAACCCTAACTTGAAATAATCATAACTATGTACCAGTAATGAATAAATATATAAAACATGGTACACAATGTTCTTCAATGTCTTTTATGAAATTCCTCCATATTTCACTACTTGGAACCTCTCAAAAAAATAATTATAGCAAAAATGTCATACCTTGTTGAATTCTGGCTTATTCTAGAGAGTGAAATTGTAGAGAGTTCCCCACACGAAATATTTTTTGTATGGATATGAAAATGGCACATAGAATACTAAAGATAGTAATATAACCAATACATTTGGTCTTACTAAATTTGGATATTTTATGAAGAAGTTATGACATTTTTACCTGAAACACATGTTTTAGACTAGTTTCAAGACTAGCCACAAACACTAATTTTGACAGAGTGTAACTCCAAAAATACAATGACCCACAAGCCGAAATGTTTATCAAATATACTTGGATATGTTTCCTCAATGACCTCCCAATTTCACGCTCTGATCATTCTAGAAAAAAATGTTATTGTGAAAATGGTTAGATGACCTGTAAATAACATACCTTAGAAACCATCATCAAAAGAATTTATCCTCCTTTGAATTTCAGCCTTCTTTACTTCAACTTCCCTCTGAAATTCATCTTCGATATCCTTTGGTTACCTAAGTCACTTGTATATATTCAATATGCTCAAGTGTGATTAAAAATGAGAGACCCTTGCCTCTTATTTATACTTTCATGTAGCTTCCTCGAGGGGTTTCCTTCTAACCATCTTAACCCACTTTTCTTATTTTAGGGCTAACCCAACCAGGGCCACTTATAACCACTTTTCCACTTAGTAATTTATCCATTAACTTTATTATTTAAATAATTTCTTTTGTATCCACTTTGATTTATAGTACACTCATCACTTCACTTTATTATTTAAATTACCTTCTAACCATCTTAATCCAATTTCCTAATTAACTTCACTAAACACTGGTTGGAGTATATTAATGTATACTTCGAGCCTGACTTAAAAAAAAGGAGTAGTTCTCATCACACAAAAAATACCACTGATTATACCTTAATCTAAAAGAATCCTGCAATTAAATAACTGAAAACTGCTACTAAAAATGATATAATATTGATGCATGTGTTGGAGCCAATTGAGATCTGACAGAAATGACCAAGAGTGATAGAACCATGTTTTGTATAGATCATGGCAGGCATGCATTTTTTTGGAGGCCACTGGAGACAACTGGAAGTGTGGTCATGTCTTTCCCCCACTTATATTTTTGAGGAAAGAAGCAAGTCATGTTGCGCTTTTCTGGAGTCTGGATGTGTAGTTTCCCCATTCCTAGTTTGGTGCCCCTTTTAAACCTTTCAAATATGAAACAAATGTGAGTGAGCCACTTTGGAATTTCGACATTCGTAGGTTTCATAGAAAAGAGGATGAATATCCTCCGGAGGACAGAACCCCAAAGTCGTTAACCAACACTAATCACTTATTAACTAGAGATTACCTTTAACCTTCATCATTTCAGGACTTCGAGACTCTGAATCTTCAGGGTTCAAGACCTTGCACCTGTTCTTGATAGAAATATCCTGGAGTAAGATCTATCAAAGTTGATATGGAAAACAATGGCGTGTCCACATGCCAGAGAGTGACACATGTCACTTGAAAATGAGTGGATGATGCTACCAAATGACCTGAAATGAGTGCTACGTTTCATGATAGAAGAGTGCCACGCATCAAAAACTGATGGATTCCATGTGTCTCCGACACTTCGACATTTCGGGGCTTCACGGTTGTCTTGGAGTAAAACCTCTCAGATGAACTAACTTGCGAAGTGACATGGTAGTGAGGGCCCACTCTAGCACTTCAGAGCTCTGGTACTTCAGGGACCTACTACTTCGGAGCTCCAACACTTCGAAGCTTCAGAGGCTTTGACACTTCGATGTTTAGACACTTCAGAAGATTTTAACCAATGGAAAGTTTAGATGCTCGAACGTTGAAGTCACAGAGTCAATCTTGTTAAACACCACGTGAGTTTGAGACTCTGAATGCGTGAGACCCATTGATCTACATCGATTGGTGGATCTCCATCATTGAAGATTTGACCTATCTGTTTGGCTTAAATTCTAATCCTGAAATGGACTTCTTTGATTTGATTCCTTTTTCTGCGGAAGCTTACGGAGATTACAAAGGACTTGTTGGAACTAGATGTCTCATGCACACATAAAAGACTTGGTGGACCTGCTACATGCTCAATTAGTGGCAAATATGATAACAAGTATTTCAACTCAAACTAGAATATGTGTTTATCCTTCAAGAAAAACAGAAAACCTTTGTGCAAAGAATTAGTCAAGTAAGATAGCAAGGAAAACCAAGTCATTGAAGAAATGAGAAACTCACTTGACCAACCTTAAGAGGAAATATTTCTAGGAAGGTATGAAAAAGAGAGAGAGGAGGGGTAGGGGTGCAGACTTAGGTATTAACATTGGCTCCTACTGGGGGTAGAACTTCCCTGCGAGGTGATAAGAACAGTAGATCAGGTGCCTTAGAATTAAAGAACTTCTCTTATCCTTCTCTTACCTCTCCTTCTTCCTGTAATTCATGTATCTCTGTCATTGTTTCTCGGCCAATGCATCTTATTGAAGCCAAAATTGTAACTATACCCTAGTGCCTTTGTTGGGACATGGATTCTTTATTCACACACAACTAACTAATCAAATGCACAAAATAAAAGTAAAGAATCTATGGTACAAGAGGGACCTTCCCTCATCCTTAAACAAAATAGTGTTTCAGGAAGCACCCATTTACTGGGCCTCCAAACATCTTTGCATCATCTATATTATGCAAGATAAATGTGTTATTGTACAAAACCTCAACCACCTTAAAAGGTCCAAACCATAGGTTATCGAACTTACCGTTCTTGGACTTGTCATCCCTTATGGAATCCCACCTCAAGACCAAGTCACCTTCTCAAAAGATATATTTCTTGGTTTTCTTTTCAAAGGCTGATTTGATCTTGCTATGGTATGCTTCGGTATTATGATCCAGTTCTTCTCTCGTTTGTTGAACCTCTATAATCTAGAAGATTCTTCTTTGGATGTCATTTGGCTCCTCAATCTCTTCCTATAAGAATTTTAGGACTGGTATACCAAGCTGGGTGGGAAAGAAAACGTCTACACCATAGAAACGTTGAAATGGTGAGGTTCCCAAAGACTTCTTGGTGCTGATTTTGTTGGCCCACAAAGCATATTTGAGTTTAGAGTCCAAGGATTTCTTGTTTTCGGTTAACAACTTCTTGATAATCCTGATAAGAGTTTTGTTTGATGACTCTCCCAGACTATTCCCCTAAGGGTAATAGGGCATGGAATGTTTCAAGGAAATGTTATGACTGCCACAAAAGTCAATCATGGCTTTGGATTTGAATTCTTGGGCATTGTCTGTTATAATCTTGTTGGGGCAGCCAAATATGGAAAAAATATTGGTTTCCAGGAAATTCATGATCACCTTGTCAGTGGAATTCCTGGTGGGCACAACCTTGATCCACTTGGTGAAATAGTCAGTGGTAGTGAGAATCCACTTGTGCTGCCCACTGGAAGGTGGATTTATCTCACCTGTGAAGTCTAACCCGCATTGCTGAAATGGACCACTGGAAGTGATAGGTTCTATGGGTAGTGATAGTAACTTATGTTTTCCTGCAAATTTTTTACATTCATTGCAGGCCCTAACATTAGTAAATACATCAGAGAAAAGGGTGGGCCAGTAGTACCCTTCCCTTAGGATCTTGAGAGTTGTGGCCTTACAATGTTGATGTCCTCCACATACTCCTCTATGCATTTATATTGTGACTTGTTTGGCTTCATTTTCATCAAGAAATTTTAATAGGATACCAGCAGGATCCCTCCAGTACAAGTTCTGGTTTGAAATGTAGAATTTGATAGCCTTGAATTTGAGAGACCCGGCCTCTGTCTTCTTCACATCTGGTGGACATTGAATATGATGAAGAAAACAAATGATGTTTCTATAACAAGGTGAAGAGGAGTAATTTTCAAATACCTGCATGTTGTCTTGTCTAGGTTGTATGATGGGTGCATCTGATTTGGTGAAGATTTGATGTAATTGTAACACCTTACAGTTTGATTTTGATAACAACTTGGAAATTCCTTGTCTCGTGATCAGATTGGTGGGTTTTATGTGCAGGTCATACTCCAATAGTTTGACAATCCACTTCCCTCTTTTCCCCTCACTGTTTGGTTGGACCAGAATCCCTTTGACACTGCTGCTAGGAACAAAGGTTGTTGTGCTAGACTGTAACACATATACCCTAAAGGCCTTGAGTGTTTTGACCAATGCATAATCCTACTTTTGTAATATATCATACTTCATCTCATCATCTTAGATATCTTTGATTAAAAAGGCTATGGGTTGTTCATGCCCTTCTCCATTTTTCTACAGTAGTACAACAACAATGGTCTCCTTGAAAGCGAAAGAGAAGATGAAGAAATATTTGGCATAGTCAGGGTTGGCTAATACAAGGGATTCAACTAAAGCCTACTTGATCCTTTGGAATGTTGAATTTTCCTCTAGTGACCATTTTATCACAGCATATTTCTTCAAAATGTTAGTGATAGGTTTCAGGATTTCGGTGAAATTTAGCACAAAGCACCTTAGGAAATTTATCTTTTCAATGGAACACTGGATATATTTTTCATTTCTAGGGATTTCCATATCTTGAATGGCATAAGCTCACTTTAGATCAATTTTATACCACCTGTTGATATAATGTGGCCCAGGAGCTTCCCTTATGGCATGGAAAAGTGGAACTTCCTAGGATTCAAAGATATTTTGTATCTCCTGCATTTTCGGGAACCCTGCTCCAGATGCTGCAAATTTTCATCATTAGACTTGGAGAAAATGGTGATGTCATCCAAAATATAACCATAAATTTGTCTTTTTCTCCCACGAAATCTATGTCCATGGCCCTCTGAAAGGTGGCCCCTACGTTCATCATCCCAAAATGAATCTTGTCGTACATGAATGTTCCCCATGGGGTGGTGAATGTTGTTTTTTTCTTTTTCCTCTTCACACACTGCTATATGGTTATAACCCAAGTATCCATCTAACAAGGAAATCTTGTGGGAACCTACCACCCTCTGTAAAATATGATCCATCTTGGGGAGGGGGTAATTGTCCTTTAGAGAACACTTGTTGAGATTTCATAAATCAACACACAAGCATATCTCCCTGTTTTTCTTCCTCACAGGTACCAAGTTGACCACCCAGTTTAAGTACCTCAATGGTACAATAATCCTTGCATCCAACATCTATTTCAATTCTTTCTCAATTATGGACATCAACATGGTATTAAATTTCTGAATCTTCTGTCGGAATGGCTTGGAGCCAACCTTCAGAGGAATTGTTGGGCCGACAATATGGTTAATTTAATGACGATGATTAGATCGTTTTTGGACAATATTGTATGTGCATTTTCCTGTTTTGAAAACTTTTGAAGCGTTTTTGTGTTAAATCACCATGGTTCATACCAAGTATGTATGATTTATATTTTATGATGATTTTGAGTATAATTCAACATGTTTTAATGATTTTAGGAAACTGATTCGCGTTCTGTGTGTCACGGGGAGAAATCGCAGGTCATTTTTCCATCCAGCACTCCGTCCGATGCTTCATCCGGCACTATTACAGGAAGCTAATTTAAATCTTAATCTGTGGGAGCATGAAGTGGAATCTTAAAAATCTGGCACATGGATTTTGTGCGTAATATGCCCAATTAGGTCCCATGCAGGTCGTTTCTTGAAATTCTAAATGGATTGAGAGAAGTTTTTGGTTTTCAATTCTGCATTTGGTACTCCATTCGGCACTCCGTCCTGCACTAAAACCGTGGGTGAGTTGGCGTTTATCATATCAATGTCCAGTTATGGGAAAATCGATGACATGGTTTTTCTTTGTTCTCATGACCTCCAACTACTAAGCTTCTGACAACTTGGATTGGGTTGTTATGCTGGGCATTTATTGGCTCGCTTTGTTTCTAGAAGCCACCGATAGTTAAGACACATTAAATGTGATTTGTTGTTTTTAGAGGAGGTCGACCCTTCTAGTGGTCGACCTCTCAACTTGTAAAATTTATAAATACCACATCAGTAGTCAGTAAAATAGTTAAGGAGAGTAGAAGGAAAGTTAAGCTCTGATTTCCATTTTCAAGACATTTTCTCCAAAACTGTGTAAAACTGCATTTTTACTTTTTTTATGCTAAAATTGTGTTGCTCAATCTTGTGATTCATCATTGAGGAGTAGCCACGCCCTACTGGGGGGCCCACCACTAGTCTGGGTGAATATTTAGCCAATTAGTTTATGAATTCATACTGTGTAATTGTCATTTCTTTTATTTCCTGTACATGAGTTTTATTCTTTTTATTTGTTGTGTAAATTGTTGTTCATAATTTAATTACTTCAGTACAGTTTTGCAGGTTATTATGGAGGCTAGTGTTAATATGCAATGATCTCTTAGTTAGTAGGAAGCAACTTTCAAGTTTTTAGACACTAACCCTGTGTATAATTAGATGGTATTTAGATCTTTCTTTATGCTGAAATAGAGTTTAAAAACAGAGTTAAAACAAGGTAGTTAGTTTATGGTTTCTTTGGCAAGCTTCAGTGGATGGATAGTTGTTAGTTTTAGTTTTTATTTCTATTTTGTCTATCTAATTTCTATTTAGTTTTTCTTGTCTAGTTGTCATTTAGTTTTCTCATTTAATTTCTTGTCATATGCTGAAATAGAAATATGATTTAAATTATGTCTTTATGAGAATTTTCCATTTGCAATTTAATTTGTTACTTTATGCAATTTCTTTTCTAGATCTATGTTGCAATTTTAATTCAAATCTTGATTATTGAGTTTAGCTTTCAGATATGAATCTAAGTAGTATGAAATTTCTTGTATTAGTATATAGTGCATTTGAATTTAATAGAGCAGTGTTTTTATATTGTTGATGATTAGTGCATAGATCGAATAATCACATGGATCTGTAGGATAGTTGATGTTGTTTCTATAATGGCTAACTTCTCATTGGATTGTCTAATTCAAAATTTTCACTTTGCTATCGAAGTCAATATTGAGTTTATCCGTCTTGAGATATTGTTAATCGTTAAATTCCATCGTGATATCATAAGACATCGTAGACATAATCATCAACACTACATTTGAGTTGTCTTGCTTTTATAGATTAGAGGATAGTTTCCTTGCTTTTATAGATTAGGGAATGGTCTTGTTGCTTTGGTAGATTAAAGAATATTTTTCTTATCGTAGATTAAAGAGTAGTTGTTGATCACTTTTTTTGTCATGATGCTTTGCATCTAGTAGATTAAGATTTCCTTTCTTAAATTATAAGTAATTGTGAAGTTTAATTTAAGAATAGAGTTCACTTTCTTATTAGTTTGATTAGTTGCTTATTAAGTAATTTTGATTAGTTTACTTGTTGTAGAAGTTACCATAGGTTAGTTAGTTGATTGCTTGCTTTTTTACTTGCTTTGATAGGGTAGTTGCTTGCCTATTTACTTGCTTTAATAGGATAGTTTCTTGCTTGTTCATTTTCTTAATTGTTGTTGCTTATTGAATTTGAATAGGTTAATTAAATTAGTTTGTTGTTGTTATTGGTCATTAGATGGATTAAATAGATAGTTTTCTTTTGCTTATTGTAATGATTAAGTTAATTTTCTTTAAGTAGGGTTTTCATTTGCTTTCTTAGGACTATCCATCGATCGTTTGTTCAAAATTTACTTAGGGTAAATAGTTTAAGTTTCTTGATAGGGTGTGATCATTAATAGTATTTCCTTAAATAGATTAGCCCTTAGATAAACCATTTCCTTAATTACACTATACTACCTCTAGCCTTTCTGCCTTGGAACATATATTACTACAACTCTAAGTTTACTTACCCCGGGTTGACAATTTAATTAAGGGTTTTTAGTGTATATAGAACACCCATCATTTTTGGCATTCTTGTCAGGGAATTGTCTCAAGGTAGGAAATAGATCATTTCTAAAACCTTAGCATTAGTTTGGTGGTGGGGGAACTTTAAGACGAGAGGTAATAACCTGTGCATATTGTTGGATCATGTTGTCATTGATGCCAATGGTTTGATTGATTGATGTCATTGACTGATGTCAAGTGATTGATTGATGTCAAAGGATTTATTGATTGATGATTGATGTAATATAATATGTATTTTCCTTGATGAGAATGCATAGATGAATATGGATCAATGAGTTGTCATTGAAATGATGAAGATGGATCAATGAGTTGTCATTGATACATGACGAAGATGGATCGTTGTGGTTTCATTGGTGTATGATGCATTGTTGGAAAAATGTATAGATGACTCATTATTGTCTTATCATGATTGATAAGGTGCACAAATGGATGAACTCCAAAGTGGTCCCCTTATGGTGAAAGTCCTCACGAGAAGATACTTTGTGGATTGAGTTATCCTAGAAGAATGGTTGGAGGACCCTTGCTCGCATTATTTTCTTATCATGATTGATAAGGTGCACAAATGGATGAACTCCAAAGTGGTCCCCTTATGGTGAAATCCCTCACAGGAAGACGCTTTGCGCAGTAAGAGAACCCATCCTTAATTGTGGAATAATGAGATGAAGGACATTGAATTTGTCAGGGAAACTATCCTAGATGCATATTGCTTGTCATGCCATTTCCAGTGGTATGTATAACGTCACATAACTCCTCACGGTTAGAGAGTTATGGCCATGAGAAGTTGGAGACCCCAGGTTTGGGTAATGGACCCAAGTTTGTTTGATGGATAACGGTATGAGTTATGATATATTTTCAGAC
>SNQJ01S0252207.1:1478-12761 GCA_010110895.2 Picea sitchensis | reverse complement strand
TGTAGATCTGAAATCCTCCACTGAATGGTGCGCCCCACTGGATGACTGAAGCCCTAGATAATTCAGCCCTGCTGAAGGAGGCCTCCAAATGCTCTGAAACTCTCCAGAAATATAGATTGGGACACTGCAAGTCACTAGGTGAAGTCTCAGGGTCAGACCTGAAGTGTAACTCCTCCAAACTGACTAGATCTGAATCTCAGAAACTCCCTCCTTCTCTTCAATTCGTCCCACTGCTCTAAGAAATAATATGAACCATGAAACTCTCTCATAGAGCACTAGGAATGATGGTGAAGAGCCTGCAAGAAGANGCGCCCTCTCTCTATCTGCACATGAAACTGATGTAGAATCCCCCTGCAACTAAGTAGATCTAGAACTAGAATGGTGTGGGAGAGTATTGCATCTCCGAGACCAAGCTTGAGACAATCTAGGTGGAATCTTTCACCACCGAATCGTCCTCTAGGGTTTGTTATGTCAAAACCCTCAAAACCCCCAATGCTGGGCTCACTAGCTAAAACCATATATCAAAAGATAAACATGAATGAATCCTTAGTAGAGGCCCTTGCCTTCCTTTTATACTTTTTGGCTCACCTTGTCCCTCCAAAGTGACTTTCATTTTATAATATTTAATTAATTAATTAACCTTTTTACCTCTGAAAATCTCTTTATCTCTCCTTACGGCTTCCCTGGCCACTGAAAGTCACTTCTATCCATCCCATCCAGTAGTGTTTCTCCTCCCGATTCCAATGAGCTATTACACTGAGAGGTTCCTCCAAGTAATGTGCCCAAAATGACCTCTTCAATGATTTTAATTAACTTATAGCTCAAAATAGTCAAAATCATGGAAATCGTCAGAATGGAACGAAACCAAATCCAACCTATGTGGAATGGCTCATAATGATGGAATATGATGATAAATGCCAACTGGACCCCACAATGCCTCTCACATACCCCTTTACTCGCTATAACATCCATCTGGCTACTCTGGTCATCATAAGTCTCTGCCCTGTGATGATGTCCCAAAGTGGGGACATTACAGACAGTTTTCTCTTCTCTGTGGAAAGATCATTAAAACATGAAACAAAATATTTGAGCATAGTTTTCCTATCTGTGGAAAGCTCGTTAAAAAATGAAACAGAAATCTGGGGATTGAACTTGGAGCCCTGAGAATAGTTATTTTCCTGTGTCAAGCTCGTTAAAAAATGAAACAGTCACCTCTCATGGCAGGTCAAGTCTTTCTCCAGATCTCATAGATGTCGAGTCGAGTCTTCCATTAACTCTCGTATTTGAACCTTCATTTCATCCACCTATATCCTTTTTCTCCATCTAGTACAGAAATTGGTGACAACCTCAAAGTCAGTGAATGAATTGAAGCTTGGAGGGCATGTCTCCAGTCTTTGATGATAATTCTGGAGTTAATCCCCCAGATTTCAAGCTAGGGGCATACCGAGCTTAGTCTTTGTTCTTTCTCATGCTCATAAATACATGAGAATGTAACCGGGTAAAATTTGTCTCTTTTTTGGACCTGCATGGATAAACGAAAAAGGAACCCCCTAGAGTCGTCTTTGATCTCTTTTCAGACTCTCTAATCAGGAAAATATTGTCAAGTGATCTTTCTTCCTTTCCCACTCGTTAAAAGGTTTGAAAGGGCGTCTTTCGAGTGATAATTTATCTCTTTTATGGCCTCGCGAGACTAACATTACGAAAAAGGACAACATTGGAGTCGTCTTTAAGTTGTTTTCAGACTCTCTAAATATGAAAAAGCACCGAGTTTACCTTCTCTGGACTCGTTAAACAATCATACATTGAAGGGCTCATATGAGACTGAACCCTTACTTCTTTCAGTTCGTTAAAAAAAGGAAGAGGGATTTACCAAAGGTGAGTCATATCGATCATGTGTTACCCTCCTCAAGCTTGTTAAATTAAAAAGAGGTACTTGTTTATCTGGATGGGGGAAAAATTGAAAGAAGCAAGCCAAACAATTTTTGAGAACACTACCAGTAACTCTTACAGTCGCCCTTGAACACGTCACTTTTTCTTTGCACACATTTTAATCCACTAAACCTCTAGACTGAACCAATCCTATGATTTTATTTTACTCATTTGGGTCACCCGACGAAAGTCACCGTATCCACTGCATTATCGTGTTTTGGTCCATGTCAAGTTTCTTATGTTGTGCCTCAATGTTAAAGTGAAGTATCTTCCTCGAGAGTCAACCATGAAAAATATCCTGTTTCGATACTTGTGTCAGTCCATGTTCATTTGATCTACTAACTACATCTCTGTGTCAGTTTCATGTCATTGATGGGGGATACATCAAGGCCCTCCTTCGACGAGTCTATTCCTGTCGACTTCAGCACATTATCTAGGAACTAGACTTAGAAATCAGTTAGTACCTTGGGACCTGCATGCCTCAATGGTAGGCCTCCTTGTGTCCGACAATGGGTTTACATCATTGAATCCAGATCGAATGATTCCACGGATGTTCGACCTCATCTCATTCATTCACATTCGTTGGAATGTACTAGAGTACCTTAAGAATCATTGACATCAATGGTGATCTCCCTCGTGCTTGTTAACGGTTTACATCATTGACCGGTAATCAAGTGGTTTCTGCCATGTTCGACATCAGGACATCTATTCGCATGGTTAGATTCGTACTACATCAGGATCGGTAAGAAGACCCTAGGTTTAGTGTCATCACTCTTATGTATAGTTTTCCTAGGTTGCGAAGGAGTTCTTTTGAACTATAACACATATACTGTTACATAGATCCACTTTGTATTGGTCGTGGCTATGTCTTGTCATCTCATAGATCCACTGTGTATTCTTCATGGCTACGATCAGTTCAGGTCATAGGAGTATAGATCCACATTGTATCTGTGGTGGCTATACCATTTTTTCAATATAATTATGGATCTGCAGTGTATTTTATGGCGGCCATACCTAAAAAGTCTTTATCACTCAAGCATAGGTATGCCTGCCTTGGGTTTTTGAAACATGTCATAATATGTTTTTGATGGTTATGTGCATGTTTTTATGGTTTCTCTGCATCCATACCTTTTCTCAAAAAAGTCTACAAAGTAATTCAGTCATCATCGTCTTCTAACTTCATACTTTGGGGGGCAATCTATTACACCTCAAAACTACTCACTTCGATAGTGTCACAAGTGTCATCATTACAAGTGTTGTAAGTGTCACATCTTGTCCGCAAGTGTCACATCTTGACTACAAGTGTTGCAAGTGTCACAAACATCATACTTCCATCTTTCCCATGTCATGCCTCTAACGACATTATAAGGACACTTAGGACACCTCAAAGGCTAGTTTGGAAGAAGAGAAGTCACTTGACAGGGAGTACAAACCTTTTGACACTTAAGACACCTCAAAAGGTGGTTTGGAAGAAGAGAAATCACTTGACAAGAAGTACAAACCTTTTGCCATGGAAAAAACACTCAAAAATTGAATTTTGGAGAGGATCTCTCCCCTACCCATTGCCAGGGAGTGTTGGCACTCCCTGAGCCTCTTTGGGGGAGTGCTTGAGCACCCTATTCACCCTTTTGGGGGAGCGCTACCCTTTCTTTGGCAAATTCTGGGTTTGCTGAGGCAAATCAGGGAAGAAACCCTTAACTCTTGAAGGTAGTTGGATTCAAATAGATGGTCAAGGCATGATCTTAGGGGAGATCCTCAACTGAAGGAGAGGAATCTTCAAGTCATCTCAAAGATCTCTCAAGTGGTTGGACCTCTCCAAGTTTATATAAGGAGGCCTTCTCATGGTGAAAAGTACATGGAAAAGAATGGATATTGGGAATTACATCAAACTTATGATCTCATGAGTGAGATGTCATCAAAGCAATCAGTGGAGATTATTTGAGCAAAGGGGTTGGACAAGGAGAACTGGAAGAAGCTGTTGCACTTTCATTCAACGAATTGTAAGTACTTTTACTTGTTCTCATTAATAATAAATGTTTGGCCTGTTTCTTTCAAACTTATTCTTGTTCCATATGAGTTTGTCTGCAGTAGATGGATCTATGATTTAGCTAATCTCAGTAGAGTAGCAAGTCCATTGTATCTTTTTTTGTCTTACAGGATCTATCAGGGAGCTCAGGATCGAAGCTCAGCCAGGACTTTGTAAGGACAAACGTCGTTAATAAGTTACATATATTTCTCCTTTTCTTTCATTTATTAGCTTGATTAGATCTAAAAGGAAGTCAGTCTCCATGTTAATCACTTTTCTGTCTTGGCCTTAGGAGTCTAGATACCAAGAGGGAATCCACTTGTCCATAGGGGGATTCACCTACAACATGAGCCTAAAGAAGGGGAGTGCCTCTTCCACTCGTAGATGTAGGTGAAGGGGAACCCCCTCCATTTCGTTGTTGATAGTGGTATCCATAACAAACTAATATCATCAAAGGTCATTAAGATATTGAACCTAAAAATGATGTCACATCCTCAACCGTACACCATTGGTTGGCTCAGCTAGGGATGAGACATCCACATCATCCAACAATGTTGCATGCACTATGAATT
This sequence comes from Picea sitchensis, assembly GCA_010110895.2. Taxonomy (NCBI): domain Eukaryota; kingdom Viridiplantae; phylum Streptophyta; class Pinopsida; order Pinales; family Pinaceae; genus Picea; species Picea sitchensis. Next base: position 8,234 of record SNQJ01S0252207.1, on the reverse strand, counting down.
TAAACCCTTCAAAGATGAGGTATTGTGTGATGATTCCCCCCTTGAAGTTTGTGATGTTATTTTAGGACAACCATATATGTGGAAACATCATGTTGTTTATGAATGTAGGCCTCGTAGTGTCTTTATTACTTTGGGAGGTCAAATCTACATGGTACCAAAGGAAATCGCAACTATTGTGGTCTCTTTTCTCTCCATGAAGCAGTGCTAAAAGGTGGTCTCTCAGAATGGAAGATTTTTCCTCTTTATGGTGTAGTTGAATGTGAACGAAAGGTCAATACAACTGCCAAAATATTTGCAAAAGGCCTCTCTACATAGAAACAACAGGTGGACGAGATAGTAGAAGAGCACAAAGGCATATTTTCCTCTCCTACTAGGATGCCCTTGCACTGTTAGTTAAAGCACTAAATTGATTTGACAACCAGTGATCCTCTGCCTAAAGACCATGTATATAGGAGTTCTATTATGGATAATGAAGAAATAAAATGGCAGATCTAAGAACTAACCCTGAAGGGCCTTATCATACCAAGCTCCTCACCTTGTGGGAGCCCAATTATTTTGGTACAAAATAAGGACATGACATGGTGACTTTGTATTCATTATAGAGTCCTAAACAATATCACAATAAAAGGCTAGTACCCCATCCCTGGGATTGGTGATATTCTTGATTAGCTCAAGGGAGACAAATTTTTCAGTAAGATTGATCTAAAGTCAGGTTCACACTAGGTGCCGATTAAGAAAATTGATGTATGGAAGACAACCTTCAAGTCTAAAGAAGGTATCTTCAAGTGGTTAGTCATGCCTTTTGGATTGACTAATTCCCCATACACATTCATGTGGATGATGGATGATATATTGGGACCGTTCACAAAATCCTTTGTGGTCATATATCTGGATGAAATCCTCATATTTAGAAAAACCTCAGAGGAACATTTGAAGCACATTCAGCAGGTCATGGGAACCCTGTGACAACACAATTTATATGCCAATTTGGAGTAGTGTTCCTTCAACATGTAAAGAATTCGATATTTGGGATACAACGTAGATGAGTAGGGTGTGTATGTGGATCCATCCAAGATCCAAGTCATCCACGATTGGCCAACCTTGAAGACACTGACCAAGCTTCGTAACTTCTTGGGCCTTGCCAAATTCTACCATAGGTTTGTGTTGGGGTTATCTCATATCACTTGGGCCCCAATCTAGATGGTCAAGGCTGGCAAAGGCCAAGTTTGTTTGGGTTGTGTCCTAATAGAAATAATTCAAGTATTTGAAATTATAGCTTTGTTTAGGACCAATCCTTATTTTTCCATACCTGCAAAAACCATTTGAGATTGAGACATATGCTTAATATTATGATATCAGTGTAGTCCTCACATATCATGGGAATTCAGTGGCCTATCACAATGAAACACTATCTTATGTTATTTATAGATACCCACCTACAAAAAATATATGTACTCCATTTTGCAAACTTGTCGATAGTGGAAGCATTACATTCTATGGAAGGAAAAAATCATCCCCACAGATCACAAGCCTTTGCAATTCATGTAGACACAGGAAACGTTACAGAATGAGCGTCATCAGAAGTGGTCCACGTACCCACAAAAATTCCACTTGAACATCAAGTACAAAAAGGGAAACACCAACCATGTTGAATATTTCCTAAGTCAACCCTCGGTTGTGGTGCTAACCACAATTCTTAAATCCTATGGACATGATATTTCTAGGTGGACACAATTATAAAATAGTGACTTTGACTTTGTTTCTCTCTATCAAACATTGAGTGTAGGAAAACCAATTCCATACTTTCATCTCTAGGATGGAATTCTATTCTATCTGAGCCGTCTTTTTTATTCGTCAAGATTTCATTCAAATATTATTTGGGAAGTTCATTATAGTTAGGGGGCACAACACTTTGGTGTGGAAAAAATAGTGGCAATATTGTAAAAGAATTTTTATTGTCTGAAGCTTCGACAAGATGTCCACAAGTACATGATATCCTGCATTGCGTGCACCATTTCCGAAAACGACATCAAGAAACAAGGGCTATACACCCCTGTTCCTACTTCTGATAGGCCTTGGGAGTCCATATCCATGGATTACATGTTTGGTCTTCCTTCAACCAAGAAAAGGAATTAATGTGTCTTCATGGTTGATCAATTCTCTAAGATGGTAGTTTGGCACCCTACAATAAGATAATCATAGCTGAGGCCACTGCTAAGTTATTATTTCAACATGTTTGGGTTCATTTTGGGCTCCTACAGACCATTATTTTACATCAAGATAGTATGTTCCTTAGTAATTTTTGGTCCATCCTATGGTTGATGGTGGACACCAACCTGACCAAATCAACTGCCTTCCACCCATAGACTGATGGACAAATAGAGGTAGTCAACAAGATGATTTTCCATAACCTGAAGATGTACAATTCCAAACATCCATGCACATGGGATGAGAGCCTTCCTTATTTTCAACATAGCTACAATAAACCCATCCATAACTCTATTGGCCACAACCCTTTTCAGATGTGCTTGGTGTTCCATCCATTGACCCCTATTAATGTAGCTCTACCTATTGTAGATACACAATAATATTCCTCCCATGCTCAAACCAAGGCTAATCGAGAATTCATATTTTTTGAGAGAATCCAACACATTCAACAATAATTTCATGCCATTTTGTAGAAAGCCAATGTCAAGTACAAGAAGCTCCAAGATCACCATTGGGTACCACACAATGTTTAGGTGGGAGAAAAGGTATGGTTACATTTGTTGAAATAGAGCCTCATAGGACCCCATCAAAATATATTCCCACTCTGATGCGAGCCTCACACCATCACCAAGGATATTGGTGAGAATTATTTTGAAACGAGTATTCCCCCTTTCCTTGGCTTACACCCGATATTTAATGTAGAACTGCTTCAACCATATTTTCCACCTCTCTTGTACACTTCATACTCAATTGAGCACTTGTACCATACATAAATCAATCTTGACTACATTGAATAGGAGATAGTTTATTGGATCATGGACACCAAGATGAAGGGAATCCACCAACAGAACATCAAACTCTATCAGGTTGTCAAAGCAGGGCAATTTCTTCACCATGATTCAGATTCAATAGAAGTTTCCCAATCTGATGGAGGAACTTGATGTAATGGGGACCATTGATTCCTAAATGGGGATGAATGATCCATGTTTAAATTGGTGGCCACCCACCTATTCCACCAATTGAAAATGGTTCCACATCTTGGAAATTTTGCTACGATTTTTCGGGGTTGTTTTGAGCCCCTAATCGGAAAAAAATTGGCTCGAAAACACCTAGCATGTAGTTGGAGGAAGATTCTAGGATAATTGGAATGTTTACTCCTCTACTATACCTTTGTGACAGGGTACCGAGCACCCTAAACAGAGATCGTATGCAAAATTTGTGCCCCATGGAAGTTGATGTATCAACTAACCACATCGGGGCCCACAAACCTTTTGGTGTTTCATCTTCCGGGGTTATGGTTTTGGATGTTTAGGATTTTTTTCATTTATGATTTATGTTAAAAGGCCTTTTCAGCCTCTTTTTAATCAACTTCTTGTGAATGAGCATAGTCATCACGTCTCTATATTCAGAGACAAGCTACCACCATTCTAGCTAGCATGTGTTCTTTGCATTTTACAGTCTTTTATATTTGAGATGGTCATTAATAGAGTCAGTGTATAATTGTATTATTTTGTTTCTTGCAATATCTTTGTGTTTTTCCTTGTTATATATTTTCCTTAATGTTGTTCTCAATATAATTCGGATCATGATTGGATTATGGAAGTTGCAAGGCTCAAACTTATCTCCTCCTAGCCAACAAAAACATTTAGTCCATTGCCTACCGATTTTTTAGATGGTTTCATAAGTAGTATATGTTGTGGAATTAAATACCACTTAAGAAAATGTACCTAGATATTTAATTGAATTCATTGTTCAATCATGGAAACTGAAATACCCAACTTCCAAATTATTGGTTGTGGATCTTGATTATCTTCCTAATTCATAGGTTTTGTTCCAACTGTGTTTGGATCCCAGTGCTTGATGGGAGTTTTTTGTTATATTATTTTCAATATTTTCCCCATGCATTGTTACATTGCGTCAGGTGTAGCGGGGGGGTGTCATGGGGGTGTGAATCCCATTAGAAAAAAAATTGTCTAGTCTTTTGTAGTTTTAGCACATGGTTTTTCCGCCCATAGTTTTCTAATTTCGATTAAAGAATGAAGGTTGTAATATAGTATAGGATTTGAGAGCTAAGTCTGCACCACTGCCCCTCCTCTCTCATTTCCCTATACCTTCTTTAAAAATCGATCATTTTCTGTTGGTTAAAGTTGGTCCTTCATTACTGAATAACTCTTTTTTATCATTACCTCTCCTAATCGATTTGTTTTGCACCATCTTGTGGTTTTCTTGAGAGATGATTGCATGTCATTGATTTGGTTTGAAATAATTCTCATCAAAGTTTTCATAGGTTAAGATCATGGCAGATATAATAGAGTTTTGTGTGGAGAACATAGTTGATTGCAAGAATGAGGCTATTCTTGCAAAGAAGGATTGGCGCGCTAATTTTTAAATATGTTTATAATTTAATATGTTATTTTGAATTTTTCAACCGTTTGAAATCTGCTTGCATACGTGTGCGATCATAAACCAACACTTCCACACCATATTACACTTGGTTTCATCATAAAACAATATCAATTGTGAGTGTGATAATTGTACCAATCCATCCTGACCATTACAGCCCAAACGGAGGATTAAATGCACACGGGAATCAGTTTTGATGTGAAATAATATGCGTTCATTGCATTATCTCCATCATAGCTACTCTGCCCAACATGGCTCCTCCTCAAGAAAGATGGAAATTGAACAAAATCGAGCCAAAGGTCATGGAATTGTTTGAAGCCATACCTGAAGTTAAAGACTTTTTCGTAAAAGATGAGCGGTATGATTTCCTGTATGCATTTCAAGGACACCAAATAGGCTTGGATATGCTCTTCGCACATAAATTTGATGGCTTCCAAACCATGCTGAGAGATACCTAGATTCATGTCATAGAACATTTAATTGGAGCAAATTGCGCCCTCCATGTCTGTGGGGAACGATGGTTCAAGAAAGGCAAGTTGCCTCCCGATCTCTGCAACAAGTTCCCGGTCCTTGAGCACTAATACCCTGACTGGAGCCAAGGAATTCCCATGGCATGGATAAAGGAAAAATGGAAAGGGGCCTTAATAGCGATACAAATATATATCACATGTGAGATTCGATTAAGAATTATTCACTACTATCACCTTTGTTTTCTTATGCACCTGAGTGGATATAGGTATCTTAACTTACATATTACCTACCTAAGAGTCTAACCAAAATTTTCAAGAGGGTTCAAGGTCACCCTGAATCCACCCACAGAAGTCTGTACCATCAGGATTTTATTAAATTGTTGGTAACTTTCTCCCTCAAGGAACTGGAAATTCTTTGGGACTATTTCTTGAAGTATGTGGGATTAAAAGAACAAGAGTAGGTCCTCGATCCACGAAACAAGGGTGATGCATTTAAGTAGGTTAGGGTTTCTTCAGATATTGGGAGCTCGATGAAGCCTTTCCAAACAATAGTGAGTAAAGGGAAAGGCCCTAAAATGAGAAATATGCCCCCTAAAACAAAAAGGCCAGAAACCCCCATGGAGGATTTCCCCCGCATGCAATTGAGGTTGTCTACAATAAAGGGGAAATAAAACAAGAGTGGAAAATATGCAAGCATGCACCCACCTGCAATAGATATGCCAAAAAGATCTATGTCATCCATCCACTTAGAGGAAGACCAGAAAACCCCCGTCGAGCAACAACCTAATAAGCATGTGACTCGAATGAGGGGGAAATTGGACCTAGTTCATGCAACAAGGAATTAATTAAAGAGAAGGTTGTTTCTGTAGAAGATCCACCTAAAACATCTCCTCCAATGAGGCAATACATGAAAAGGAAGGGTGAGCAAAACTATGAATTTCCAAGAAAACCTAACAGAAAGACTAGAATTATGAATCAGTTGAGGCTGAACTCCAAATTTATGTTCAAACCATCACTAAAGGAACCCTAACCAATTCTGATTGAGGATGATGAAATTACTGAATTCTACAACATGGAGGAAATGGAAGTAAATGTGTTAAAGGGTATGCCAGTGAAAAATCAAAGTCTATTGAGAAGGAGGCTACAACAACATCGTTTGTGACAGTGAAAAAGGAGTATCCTTCATACTCTAGTCAATAGGGAATACAATATTATGGATTTTACCCCGATCAAGACTCTATTTTAACCTCACCACATGTAGGGGATCCTTGTCATAGTTTGCAAGAAATTAAACCAGAAGTTGAAGATGACACTGTGAAAGTCCAGGGGTCCACCCAAGGTACTAAAGGGAAAGAGCCTGAAGTTATACATAGTTATAGTATGAGAACTAGTATCAGAGCATTGGATGACCACAAAAAGTTTATCACAGAGAAAGAAATGAAGGAGAAACATATCGAAGTTAAAACAAATAAGTTTGATGACATCCAACAGGTGCATAAATTGAAGATGCAAGTCCAGACTTTTCAACACCATAATAAGTGTTGGATTACTGAGAGGGGGGGTGAATCAATAATAACGTAATTGTAATCATTTTTCTTCAAATGCTATATCAATGTAGAATTATTATCCAATAATGAGCAGTAAGAAATAAACAATCACACACATACACAGTACA
>SNQJ01S0252205.1:0-12761 GCA_010110895.2 Picea sitchensis | reverse complement strand
TAGAATCCTTTCATATAGATTCGTTTGAAGAGGTATCAATGAAACTATGCGTGGTCTCCAACTCAACGCATTTGCCACTCTGTTCACTATTCCTTTTAGGTAGAAAATCTCAAAATCATAAACGACAAGCATTTCTGACCAATGCCCTTGCCGCACATTCAAGTCATTTTGCACAAAAAGGGGTTGTAAACCATAGTGGTCCGTTTTTAGTTCAAATTTTCATCCAATTGGGTAGTGTCTCCACACTCTCAGGAATACACGATGAATAACAACTCCAAATTGTGTGTCGTGTAGTTCTCCTCATGCTTCCTTAACTTCCTCAAGATGTAAGCGATCACTCGATCATCTTGCCTCAAGACTCCATCTAATATTTTCTTGGATGCATTAGTGCATACCAAAGAGTTATCGTCCATGCCAGGGAATTTTAGTATCATTGTTGTCGTCAACAGCTCCTTGAGCCTTCGAAATGTTTCCGCTCATTTATAGGTCCATATAAGCTTATTGTTCTTCTTCTACAATTCCATAATCAGATTTTCTATCTTTGAAAACTTTCGACGATCCATCGATAATTTTCTCACTAAAAACCTTGAAGCTATGTACTTCGGGTACGTTTGTCGGCGCATGCCACTCCAATATATCCTCTACCTTCTCTAGATCCACCGTGATACCTTCATCGGAGATGACATGCCATAAGTAAAGAATCCTCGATTGATGAAAAGATCATTTTGACAGTTTCCCCCAAGAATTTGTTCTCTCGTAGACATTGTAGTATAGAGCGCAAAGGCTCTTCATGTTCTTCCATCATTTGAGAATATCAATATGTCGTCAAGGATTTCTCGAAGATAGTCCAACAGAGTCTCCATGATCCGTCCTTCTTTTGTAAGGAAATAACAGGAGCACCCCCAGGTAATACACTTGGGCATAAAAGTCCTAGGTCCAACAAATATTTTAGTTTCATTACCAACTCATGTAACTCAAGTGTCGACGTTCGATAAGGAGTTCTTGCCATCGGTTCAGTTCTAGGCTTTAGGTCGATGGTAAATTCCATCTTGGATTCGATGACACACCTGGTAATTCTTCTAGAAATAACGTCCGTAAAATCTCGTACTATCGGAAGGTCTTCTAATCCTTCCGCCAAGCCCTTGAAGTTCAGTTCTAAGTATGCATATAAATTGCATCCTTGTGCGTGCTCTCTTGTAGTTGTAGGGAAGAATGAACCTCGGGATATTCCCCATTTTCTTCCTACAACCACACTTCTCTGTCCTTCATCATTGGTCCAACTCAACTGCCTCATCTTATCATTGAGTATCGCATCATGTGATTCCCACAAATCCATGTTGATCATGTCGTCACAAGATCTTAAGATCGTGATGTAGGTCGGACTTTGTTACATTATCCCGAAGTTAAAGCGACAGTTCATACCCCTTCCTCCAGCCATCTGGTTGGTACCCAAATCCATATCGACGAATCTAAACTCATCCTGTCGAATGCCTTTACCTAAATCCCTTCATTGCGCTACTAGAATTAGAGCTCTTCGTATCACCGGGGTATAACAAGTATTAAAAGTTCATTTGGTGATGGCCCTGACACCTCGAGCACAATGGACTGGTGCTCGACCTGTCGTTTAAATACCCTGTCTTGGATCCTATGGGCCTTTCCCATCTCCACAATGATAGTGTACCTTATTGATTTGGCCGCTCTCGCCCTTTCAGTCGGACAATATTTCTAGTAAGGTGACTTTCCACATGTCCATCGCCCACCTCTAATCCAATACTCTTGCCCCCAGAATAGAAGTTGTTGTCCCACCAGCCTAAGGTCCTAGTCTGTTTTGCTAACAAGCCTAAATGACAACTTCTAGTGGGACTGCCACAGATGTGGTGGTCCCGTGTAGGAAGCCCTCTTCTAAGGAACCTATCATCAAGGTGTCATGAACATGGGTCCTAGAGATGTATCTTGATACCAAGAGGTCTAGTATGGATGATGTCTGATGCTGTTGTGCACTAGATGTGGTCAGTCTAGACGGTATTGTAGGAGTCCTTCCTGGACTCTCATGGTCAATATTTCATATCTAAGAGGCCTATTGGACTGCATCATCCAACGTTCAAGGAATTTAGATCCTCACCTTTGCACGGAAATTGGAGTTTAAGGTCGGTCACAAACTTGCGGATATTCAACTTCTTCGTGTTCAGATGTGGGCCACACGGAAGTAGCTCCATAAATCAGATCTCATAATCCATCACCATGCAACCACCTTGTCATAGGGAGATGAAATCATAGAGCTAGAACTCAACGAATTCCTCTGACAATTACTTCTCCCAGAATTATTCCCCTAACACAACTTCGATGACCATGTTTAACTGAGGTAGGAGCATCTTTCCCCATAAAAGAACACTCTCCTTTAGCTTAAGACTGCCTATGTGAACCTTCATGCTAGAGGTCGTAACCGCGACGCGTGAAGCACATCTCCTTGATCTCCCACCACGCCTTGACGACTGATCCATCTGTGGCACTCGTGAACTTGGGAACTTAATCCTCTAGAGTTCCCCGTGAATGCTACCAGTACTGGCTGGGTTGTGTTGTGGTGCCTCAGGGGTATAGGCATCCTGGACTTATCTTAGTACAGACGGTTAGTCAAGGCCTCTGACATTTCCCGGTAGGACCTTGTCAGACCCAACGCATCCAATGGGGAAATCCACTCATGCTCAAGACTTGTTCTTCTCCTTGGGGTTTAGACCCCTCTCAGGTGGGTTCTACCGGAGGTGTCGCACCTCCTTCCCGGGAACCACTTTGTGATTCTCTGCGGCATTTTATAACCGTGATTATTGCAAGAAAAGGTTAATAATTCAATTAGCGCGGAGTATAAATCAAGGGCCTAATTCAGTGGAAGGAATGACTATACACAGTCCCAGGGTTGAACCCGCTTTGATACCATATGTAACGACCCCTACTGCTACGATGCAAATGACATACAACCGATAATTTTAATTTTCTTTAAGCACTAGGAAAGAGTGTCGATAATTAAATTCAAGAAACAAAACTCGACGACAACATAATGAATAATGCCACAATGTAAGAACATCACTCACTACTCATCACTGAAATAATCAATGCAACCATCAATCCCAAATCAAAATTAAACATGGTGAAAACTAAGGTCGGTAATCCATCATTCATAATACTTCAAGGCACCAGTAAGGGTTGTTAACCCCTCGGTCATTAAAAAAGTCCGATTGCCCATAAATCTAAAACCTATAATTCCATTATGACATAAAAATCCATAAGTGCAAGTATTCTAATAAATATCACAACTATTCAACCATGCAGGGTAAATACCAATTGTATCGAAATGGCGCAAGTGAACCAAAATTTAATCCAATCGAGCAACATGGATAATTGAGGATACAAGGAAACTGGTGAATCAGTGCACACAATGGTTCTTTTATTTAAAGGTTCATTCATGATAAAAAGGTTTCGTTACGCATTAAATACCAAAGTCTAAGACCATCATTATTACAACTTATTACAACTTTAATGCGCCAGAACTCTAACAATCTAAACTATCATTTATGATGCGAAATCCAAATGCGAAAGAAGTCTGGAATCTAACCATCGTACCTTACATAACATCCATCATGCCAGGAGTCCCCAAAATTCTATACTATCATACCTTAAGGAATCCATGAACGAAATAAATCTAACCTCAATCATTAATAAATTTAATGGCGCAATAAGTGGTTAATCCAACATAAGACAACAAGGGAGAAGGCGCAAGGTAAACGACTGTAATTATTGTCGCGTAAGGAAATATAAGTTCTAACCGTCGATCACCACATCATACTTTAATTCAAGCGAGTAGTTTTATTTCCATAAACATATGTTACAAATAATTTAGCAGGCGCAAGGAGCCTAAACACATCAACTAGTCCTACATCACAAGGAAATGGGCGCTAGTACTCTAATCGACGAACCTCATTTACACCATCTACTCGAGACACAAAGGTTATCAAGCCACTTACTTAACCGTGCGTAACATTAATCATGGTGCGCAAGTGCGCAATCGAGTTAATAACTGAACAATCCTCGACCGCAAATCCTAGATCGCTTTTAAATTGTGCGTAGTGATACCTTGAGTGCATACATTGAGACAAGGTTGAATTATGAGTGGAGAGGTGGCACATAAATGAATATAGTGTGAGAAGGACGTCGTTAGTTATAAGCTGGGTAATGGGACTGACCTAAGTTTTAACTTTTAAGTAACACTATATCCCTCGGTAGATTGAAATTTCTTATAATGATTTAGGTGAATTACTTGTGGAAGGGGCTGGAACTATAAGTGATTCTACTAGCAAAAACAAGTTGGAACCACAACTACTGCTTGTTAAAAAGGAACCATGGATAAGGGGTAAGTAGCGAACCCATTGAAGCAAGTACTTATGCGAAACAGGAAAGAATGTGCTGGTTATAAGTGCTAAGGATTATCGTTTTAGTTAAGGGGAAAAAAACGTGCTAGTTATAAGAGGTAAGGATTAGCTTACCAGAAAAATGATCGTTTCTTCTCAGAATTTAAATGGAGGTTGTCCAGACTGCCACTGCTTAATATAAATAGATGACAAATGAACCGATTCTAATCCCCATAAAGATCTAACTGTAGAGAGAGGTAACCACGTGTAATATTAGATTAACCACTCAGCATAAAGGAATTTCAAATTTAAGTCTTAATTCTCGACGGGTGCATACCCTAGCTTGGGAGAACTGAGTGGACACTGGGCAGGTCCCCGCGATGAATGTCCTGCCAGAATTAGAAAGCACACAGGAAGGAGACACCCGAGAAGTCGCTGGGTAAATCAACGACAACTGGCTGAGTCGATAACAACGCGCAGAGCCATAACTAACCCCGAAGTTGAAGGGAAACATTGTGAAGGAAGAAAAATCGTCAGGCGACCATTAAGAAGTGAATCCCCCCGTAGTTGGGCGAAGAAAATTCCACATGCAGAGTTATGGTGAAGAACAAGACCGAAAGCTCCCTGTCTATATTTCATACTAATAATCAAAAGTATATCTCTCCCATTACCCATATTTCGTCTTAGCTCCATAGTTTCTTAGTTAAGTCATTTAGTTTTTAATAAAGTCTATTGAATCGACAATGTCGAGCGCGAGAGGTATATACTGGTTTGCTTGGAATTCTAGCGGGACTTTGCTTTTAATAGGGAGAGCGTAATAGCCCATACATCGGATGATGCTAATTTATTATTCTTTTTCACTTCCTTTGTAAGCTCTGGTAAATATCTCTAGAACACGCATGAACCATTCGTTAGCGTTGATTTGCGAAGTAATATATATATATATATATATATATATATATTGTTATCGATTCAACAGTTGTTTTTTATTTAGTGGTCACTGGCCATTTTTATGAAAGAGATAAGAGACTGAGGGAAAACAGCACATAAGGCTGCAGGATCAAAGATATCTCGGGATTATCCTATGGGGCATGAGCACCAGCCTGGGGCGAAATCGAGGCCCCCACCCAGAGACGGAGAAGAAAAATAAAACCACATTGAGCAAAGAAAATCACTGCAATTGAGGGATGGAGTGGGTAACGCCCAGTTTCAGGGATGGGAAGGTAAAGGTCTCGAGCCCCCAAATAAAATTTTTGCAGGATAAAGATTACCCACGCGCTAAGCAAGGAATGTCTGGTCACTAGTCGTGTCCATGGGTGGAAAAGGGAAAAGTAAAGGAACAAAAATAGTCAAATAGTTGGGGAAGATGTACACAAGTGTCTCTATCTAGAATCTCACTTGGGCACCAAGTTAGCAGGATTGCAACAGTGCTTCGTTATGGCGCTCACCATTTCTAAAGCCTCCATAGTACAAATTATCACCCATTAACCCTGCTAGAAGGCATCGCAATTAGAATTCTCTCCTTTTCACGGAAAAAATATCAGTTATACAGATTGAAAGACACCCCACAAGGTGTTTTGTAACGTTCTTCAAGTTCCAATTCAGTCTACACGTAGACCGCGACAAGGGAAATCAAGATAAGAGAGTTCACTTCGTTGACAGTTTAAAAGCAGTCCTAAAACCTCAGGATATACACGCCAGCATGGTAAAATAATTTCATTAAAGACAATGATGCGTTTAAGGAGGATACCAACTTGCGATAAAATGTTTTGTTACGATAAAATGTTTTGTTACAACTGCCGCTAGATAAGAAAAATCTCTCAATGAAAACCTAAGGAAACCTACATTCTTATCCAATTTGAAAGAAAACCAATTCTATCACTAACGCAACAGTTCGTCCGATGGGTATATGTATGTACATAAATTTTTCTTTTTCTTCTATGAGATTACAACTATAAATTATGATTTTACGAAAAACAATCCATTACATTCACCACAAAAATACACATGCAAGGAAAACTCATTGCAACGAAATCGTCATCAGAATACCATAACCATATAAGTGTAAATTTAAACTTAATACAAATAAATATTTACCATAATTACCGTAACTGAAGGAGAAGAATCTAAATTTGATGTCCCACGCTTGTGCTCTGTCTAGATCCGGCTTGCTAACCGCTGAGACCTCACCGGTACCTCCCAACCAATGCTAGGGGTACTCTTCTTCCCCTTGAACCCCCCGAGCCACAAAAGGGCCACGCACATGAACTAGAGAATAAGCTATCTCCTAGCTCGCCTCGCAAGGTCGAGCTACCCCACAAGGAAAATCGGTTAAGAAAAATATCGGCAACGTAACCTTACGCCTACCAGACGTGATCCATACTCCTCCTTTGCCATTTCTTTTATAGAGTTTTCTTAGTGATTAGTTTCCCAAACCCTCATTAGTTCCTTTTTATTAAATTTAATTACGATAAACCTTCCCCGTACACGTGTCACCCGATCCCTTAGTTGCACAAGAAAATCAATTTATTAATTAATTAAATTTTCCTATTTCTCTCACCCACCTAAAAACATTCCTAAAAACGCTCCTTGAGGTACCTTTATTCCCTTACATTTCTTAAATGAATAACGCCTTTATTTAAACCTAGTTGAGTTCACAATGAGAAGGTTCCAAAGACTATATTCCCTACTATGTTAGACATTCCCCTTTTCCTTAAGTTTCCCCTTTTCTTCTTAGCTCATATTTAACAAGTTAATATATAAACAACAATTTACCGTGTTAATAATTTAATTCTTCATTAAAATTTTACATTAATTATTAATGTTTGAATTTTCTTTACCCCCCTTCTAGTTATATGTCCATTTAGATTTTTTTTTTGTTCATAAGTTCTACTTAGACCTATATTTTAAATTCACTAGGCTTGGCGACCGTTTTTAAGGGAAAATTAGTTATTAAATTTTACTCATACCATCATTCATTTTAAGGCCGACCAGGTCCTAAGGAGGCGTAGTTTTCTAGGTACTGGGTTTATTAACTTACCAGAGTTAAAAATCACAACGTGCTCTTCAAGACGCACTACGTGCTCCAAGGGTGCCACTCACTTGCATTCATTTTTTATTTGTGCGACATGCCCTACAAGACACACTACATTCTCAAAGGGTTCCACTCGCCTTTTGAATGATTTTGGTATACATCAAACCCCTGGAGTTAATACTCCGTCAGGTGAACTTGTGAGAGACTAAGGGCCTTTAAGGAACAAGGACCCTGCCTTATTGCGCACCCCTTAGAATCATCATGAACGACTGTCATAGTTTTCCTCATGACATCGTGGATATCTCGAGCTAGGTAATCCTTAACCTACAGTTCGAGCCACGACAAGAGTGCTAGTAGGTTGGGGCAGGGTTGTTGCCACACCTCTCCCTCAATATCTTTGGTTGTCATGCGTAACCCATTTACTTCTGATGTGAGTTTGGTTAGCAAGCTATCGCCAACTTCCCTCCATCAACGAAACGTGTCAACGGTAACAATCAACATCATAATATCTAGTCATATTTCACATAGATAATATCAAAACATTCAAACCATAACCGTCCACTCCTTGAATAGATCCAAATTTCAAGGAGATCCATCGATGCCATTAACATCCTCAAACGTCTTGAGTCCTTCACACTCAGGAAAACCAGTCAATAGCACCTATTGATATAAATATCATTAAATAACATGTAATAAAATCCACAAACATCATCATGCTCCATAATCGAAACAATTAATCATATAGTGAACCAGATCACTTGCACACAAGTGTCCACAAGAATAAGTCACATCGGGTGCACGCAAGAGCAGGATGTTACAGTAAAGTATGAACAATGTCCAGTTTTTCAATTGTATTTTAAGTAGGGTCCTTGTCTCCACCATCATCTAAGTTTCTAGTGTATGACCTTCTTTGTTCTTGATCACTACTTCATGGTTGGATCTATGTTGAGGTACTTTTTTGAGATACATTAAGTGAAATTCTGTTTTTATTTGCTGTGTCTCTGCCCCTTTTCTTGCATCACTCATTTTTTCTACCCAATTTTTAAATATCTTTTAGGGATTTTTCAATATATGCTTCAGGAATATTGTGGTTATCTACCCCTCCAAATTTCACACGCTAACTAAAATACGAAACATACCCAACTAAATATATATGTGTAGAATTTATTTTTTTTGGATCAAAACCTTGAATGGCCCAGGCTTACTTCAAACTGAGATGATCAAATTGAACTGCATATTCATCTAAATGAGAGATATGCTTCACATATATCTATCCAACTCTCCATGGTAGTGGGATAAATCATTTTTTCCTTTTTACATTGAATAAATGTGCCCAATATTTGTATTGTATGCCCAAATTTGTAAACATGGACCCGATGAAAATTGAACCATTGTTTGTTATGAATGTTTCTGGGAGACAAAATCTGGATAGAATGTTCTCTTTTTGGAAAATGATCAATTGTTCTAAGTCAATGTTCCTTAAAGCAACAACTTATTTCCACTTAGTGAAATAGTCAGTTGCAGTGATGATATAAGAATTTCCTTTACTATATTTTGGATTTTATGGACCAATCACATGCATTCCCTATTGTAAAAATGGTTCTTCTGCTGATATAGACTGTAGTGGTATTATTGTTATTTTCAACTTTACTGAAATTTTTTGGCATGAGGGGTATTGTTGAATCATCAGATAAGCATATTTAAACATGGCCATATTTGGCCAATAATAATCTACTTGAATGATTCTTTGACTAGTTATTGTTGGACACCTAATCCTTGGATTGCGTGCTTGTAACAAACTTTCTCGACTAGAAACAAACTTTTAACATCGAATTTCCATGGTATGGAAAGAGAACATGGATAAATTGTTTTCTGAAGACTATAATTTGAGGTATATGTGAAAAACCTCACATGTTTCATGTAAATGTCATACAAAGTTTTTTGCGTGTCATTATATGTGAAAAAACTCAATTATTTCATGTAAATGTCATACAAATTTTTATGGGTGTCATACAATTCCCATTATAAAATGTATCATGGATCCTCCCACAAAATTATATGGGGGTACATGGAGTTATTGTAAATCAAGCAACTAATATAATATCCATAGAAGGTATAAATGGAGTTATAAGAAGGTGACATGAAGGAAAAATTAGTCGAATTTATAGTTGAGTTGGAGTCAAAGTGAATATAAAACTAATGGAATGTTGTAAAATGACTTGATTGAATTAAATGCACAATTTTGGTAATTGAGTAAACTTAAAGCTGAGGTTTAAATGTGAGTCTTTAAAGGTGTGCGTCCTCTCAATCATTGTAATGTAAGTTGGTCCCTCCCTACTGATATTGATTCATTACCGATGTCAGTCAATGTCTAATCGACAACATTTTATTGAATTCTAAAAGTATGGTACTGATTTGGCTTTTCCTATTTAGTCATTGAAGTCAAGTCATAGTCAAGTTCTCCTTCATATCAAATGAAGACTCCACATATTCTCAGAAAAGTATAAAGAAGAACATTCAAGATTGATGAGCAGGAGAGCAAAGAAACGAATTGATGATGGGCATGTTGGCAATGATTAAAGGAATTCAAGAAAGAGACATCAAATGATGAGACACACAGATAAGAACTTAAATGAAAATATGATGGCATAAGAAATATTGAATTGATCGAACCACTTGGTATAAAATTGTAGAATAGTTCCTGAGTTGTGACCTTCGAAGCTAGAAATAAGAGAAATGATAGATTGGCAGAGTGCAGAGTAAGACACTCACCTAGGAAAATGAGCCATCCTCCTACTAGTGTTGTGCAAACGTGAGATGAGCCCATGATGAGCCACTCACCACTCTGAAGGAACCAGAGAGAAATGTGTAACAATCGGATCAAGAGGACCATTGTTGGGCGGGAGAAAATTGTTACGAGACTTGATGACTACACATGCCACTACCATATTGAAGACAAAGGCCAAAGAGTAACATGTCATTAGTTATCTCCACACTTGCTCAAGACAATAAGGGATTAAAGTGTGGGGGAGATGTTGAGGACACCTCTTAGGTCCCAATAGTTATCACATAAATGTATAATTATATATTAGGCATAGAGTGGATGAAGTCAAGTATATATATATATATGAATTTATATAATAAAGATAAAAAGAACATAACTAATGATTAGTTGGAGCAGTGCAACCGCTCCAGCCATTTACCTATTGCATAAGTAATCCTAAACGACGAATAAGAATGTGGTTGGATATCCTTCCCCACATTTATATCCTTCTTTCTTGGGATTATGTGTGTGTCTTGATGTGTGTAATGTGTCTCTCCTTCAATTCTTGATTTTATTCCCTAGATTACAACAACATGTTTAGGAGAAGTAACATCCTCAAGATCTCATTCTGGCTACACCTAGCACATGGGAGACCCAACGCTGGTATATCCATCCATTTTTCATTCACTAGTATCTATTCTCCTGTCTGTATATATCATTTCCTACTACTTTTTTATAGTTTATATATTGATATATATTATATCAATTCATTTGCATTGGTGTTAGAATGATACTAGTCCATGTGTAGCTTACTAAAACTTGAGTGAGAAGCCCTTCATTCCAATAATTGCTTGGTGCAGTAGAAATAAAATATTTACTACTGCAAATTCATTATATTTTTATTTTATAGCATGTGTGAAGACAACAGAAGACAATTCATTCCCTCATCTCCATTTTTGGCATGGTGTTGACTAGGAAGGAGAATTACATAAAATGGTATAGGAAGATCAAAAGCACACTGGTATTCAATGACCTAAGAAAAGGGGTTTTTGAAGCAAAAGAAGACCCTTAGAGAAGAAAAACCACTAAACGAGATGAAAAAATAGAAGAATAAGAAGTGGAATATAAATAAGAAGCCTCAATATTAAATACGAAGAGTAGTCGAACTCATAGATAGCTAGTCATACTAACCACAGACAAAGAACGTGAAATATGGGAAGACAAAAACTAGAAGGCATATGCATTAATATAAAAGACAACAAGTGAGGAGGTGAGCCATCATATTTATTCCATTAGTGATTCTTATATCGCCTTGAAGAGATTGAATGAATTGTATGACACACATTCTGAGCTAGCACCCATACAAATAATGTTGAAGCTCTTCAACCTAGAGTTGAATAATGATGACCCTCCATGGCTTTGGCTTCATAAATCACAACCATAATGCATGACATTGAAGCCACAAGAGAAAGTATTGATCTCCCTCTCATGGCCTTCATTAAGGCCATCTACCATACATTTTCTCACTACCTTGAATCACAACAAGAAAGTAATCAGATAAAATCCATGAGATTTCAAAAACTGGTAAAGAAAGTTACATATCGTGAGAAATCTTTTAGAAAGAATCCAACTCCTTCAACTGGAGAAAGTGTTTACCTTGCTCAGAAATACAAGAGTATATACCATGACTTTTCTAGAGGAGAAATCATTGTAAGAGGATGTGGACATGGACTAAAGAGTTTCAGAGGTAGGAGGGAAGACACAACCAAGGTGATATA
Organism: Picea sitchensis; assembly: GCA_010110895.2. Classification (NCBI taxonomy): domain Eukaryota; kingdom Viridiplantae; phylum Streptophyta; class Pinopsida; order Pinales; family Pinaceae; genus Picea; species Picea sitchensis. The sequence goes on along the minus strand of SNQJ01S0252205.1, from coordinate 785 downwards.
TCCAATATCCATTGTACCTAGTGCAAAAAAAAAGAATATGACTATAGAGTTCCATGGGACAAGATGAAAGAAGATAGAGATAATAAGAAATAAGAAAAAGGTAAACCTATAGAACCAACAAAATGTAATCCACCTGAATTTTCCCATTACATTGTTGCTCACTCCAATAGAGGATTAACATAAGATTTATTTAACATTGCATATGGTCCTTGGAAATATGCATGACTTCTTAACGCAAGAAAAACCTATCATATAACATTTCGAAGATATATTTTTTAATAATTCAATGACAATATAGATGGCATACTGCATTTTGAAGATAAGTTCGGCCTCAAACCCTCAGGAATGAGAACAATTCGAATCAAATTTCCTAGACTCTTGGATTTTCTTCTGCACAATGTACTTTATCTTCTTGAGATGAAAAGGAGTTGGTTTTCTATTATGCATATCAGAAAGCAAGGACACTCTACTCACATGATCGATGGAAAATTTGAAGTATGAATGATTGTGATGACATTCTTTTTATGACTAAAATGGAATATGGAAGACAATTGAATATGAATGGTACATCTACCCATACACACAATGTTTCATACCTCTCTGATCACGGTGAAGGTATAATTTCATATATTATTTTGTGGCATGCTATATCTGGTGAGATAAATTATGAAAATATTTGTTTATTGAGAATAAACGGTGCGTCAGGTATGCTTGAGTGATCCGTAATCGGATCCAGAAGCTTGTCAGGGCATGAAAAATGCTCAAAAATGAAAGTGCTTGGAATC
>SNQJ01S0252204.1:0-12761 GCA_010110895.2 Picea sitchensis | reverse complement strand
CAGAAAAAACATTTTGTTTTAGGTAGCATCACATTTTTATTTAGGTGTTGATATTAAGGTTTTTCTAAGCAACTATTTTATGTTTTAAGGCCATGCTTGAAAAAAATTGTAATTTTGACCCAGTTAGAAAAACTGGTGCTATCGATAGCACCACTTTTTGATTTGGGGGTTGATTTTAAAGTTTTTTTGAGCAACCATTTTATCCTTTAATCCCATGCTTGAAAAAAATTGTAATTTTAACTCGGTTACAAAAAATGGTGCTACCGGTAGCACCACTTTTTGATTTGGGGGTTGGTTTTAAAGTTTGTTTGAACAACCATTTGATCCTTTAAGCCCATGCTTAAAACAAGTTGTAATTTTGACCCGGTTACAAAAAATGGTGCTACCGGTAGCACCATTTTTTGATTTGGGGTTGATTTTCATGTTTTTTATGCATAAATATGGGTTTTAAGGGCTAGAGTTCTTGTTTTGAGGTCACAGTTCTCATTAAATTGGTAACTATGTTATATTTGAATTGTTATCCCATGGGCGTATTTTTCATGTATGTTAATGGATTATGCTATTTCATATGACAAAATTATATATTATCACCATATGCTTGCGTATCTTGGTTGTTGAGGACAAGTTGAAGATATAAAGCTTTGAGTTGCGTGCTCAAAAGTGGTCTTCATAGAACGTCCGAACGAGGTAGGATATTGATATTGTTTTGTTATCATTTTCATTTATATAACATACTTGGGATTATAGTTGATTTCTGCATTTCATTCTGTTTGTTGTGGTTTACCCCATGCCATAGAGATATTTTCTTCGTAACATAGAGTCCAAGAGTTGTTGAAATATGAAGTACGGAAATGAACATACCTCATTGACGACGAAGACTCACTGGAAATGGCATGAATATGGTGAATTGGTGTCACGAAATCAAATCTACCCATGAGAGAGGATTACATTCCGACACCAACATCCTTAATTTCCTGCTGAGAATTGCTGATCACAAGGACTGTAGGTCCAACTGATGCATTAGGACTAGCGTGATAAAAGGACAATTGATCAATCATCACTATTTTCCCTTCATGAGAAAAAAATAAAGTGTGGAAAATGGACAACACGACTGTTATCATGGCATAAGTCCAATTATTCCCTAGTAGTAAATTATAGTCGAGGGGCACATCAACCACCTCGACATCAACCTCCACTATCTTTCCATCTAACTAGATCAGAAAAGCAGGAAAAATTCCATGGGGTCGGAACGAACGCCCATCAAAAGCGGTCAACATAGTCATATATTGGAATAGAGTAGGAGAGCCAATGGATTTCCAACAGGTTAGGGACATCACGCATGCCACGGAACCTTCATTAATTACAATGTGTTTGATGGTAATTTTCGTTTACTCCACATGGATTTGAAAGGCCATGTGGTAAGGTATATGAGGCCTAACATCCATGACATCAAACTTAATAACCTTCGAGCCACATGGGTCTAGAGCTGCTAAAGAAAATAACAAGGCATTCCTCTATGAAGGGCACATTTGGAGCACCTCCAAATCCAACATCGCACAAAGGGTTTGACCCAGATCCTAAAAAATTGAATAGTTCTAGGAAACTCTAGCATTAGGATTGTGGAAAAAGCACTTTAGTACTCCTTTCAAAATACGAGGTGGAGGATCCATATTTTCAATCTACAAGGGTGTTTCTGTAGGAGGAGGAGACTCTGAACCTACAACATTCTGTGAAGAATCGTAATCACGAGATCTAGTGGCTACATCGATCTGAGACTTGATCATATTGAAACATAGATGACCACCTTCATGTGCCGAGGGGTTTTGACTCCCGCTCGATGCATTTCCAATGTTGGAGGTCCCCGAGACCATGTGTTGATTATGCATAAATATATTTGTCAGCACAGTGGGTGGTTGTGATAAGAGCCGCAATGCTTCCTTGATTTTTGGGCATAGGTGGGTAAGGTGATCATCTTTTAAAAGTTTACAAGGAAACTTCACCTTCCATTTTTATTTCTTTCCCTCACCAACATTATTATTCTATATATCATTGTTAGTTTTGTCCTTGGCTTTGTTATTATTTTTCCCACCCTTATGATTATTACCTCGTCCTTTCCTTCTATTCCCTCCTGGTTGCTGGTTACCATGTGGGTTAGCCGAAGACTATACAAAATGCACATCCATTGTCTGAGTGGGAGTGGAGGATGAAGTTGAAGTTTGTCTTGCTATAGGTTGGCTTAGAGACAAATATTTCAACTGGTTCGCCACCAAATCTGTAGACTTAACATTTGCAGAGCCTATTGTTATCACTAGAATTTCGTCTGCAAATGGTTACAGGAATCCAGCATCTTCAAAACACTCATTAGTTCACTCATGGACCAAAATGAATCTCCAAAAAGTCCAAAACTATACAACCAACAATAAAATCAACATGGGCTAAAAATACACAAGGCACGCGCGCACGTGCGACAATCAGATAACGTCGGAAAAGTGCACATGCACCCAATGCGCGACTGGGGACACAAATAGCCACGCACACCTCAAAATGGTGCATTTATGATATTGGTCAGCCTTCCACCCACTTCTGGTTCAGCTTCCAAGTCGATTTGACATCCAAATCTCGACTGAATCTGACTGGGGGTCTAGTCAAAGACCTAAAGGTGCCCTAAAGGGCCCCTTATTCACACTAAGAACTGGTTGCATAATACCTCAAAGATATGCTATAAAAGGAAGCCATGGGTGCACTATATTTTCAAGGAATTCATTTGTATTGTTATGCTGCTGATATTCTTTTGGGGGGTCCTCTGTCCTCATCAAAAGCATGCTAGCACTATTTCACTTAGCCATTCATATCACCTCTAGATTGAATGTGCTTTGGATTCTCTTCACCATTTCATTTTAGTTTCTTATTTGTAAGAAGAGCTCAATATTTGGGGGTCCAAGAGCCCTCCCTTGGAGGAAGAGGGGACCCAAAGTCTCCCTTTCTCTTTGGTGTTTTCTTTCCACTAATACAATCCTTTCCATTGGTGGCACGAGTCTTGCTTATTTCTTGTTCTAATGTCCTTGTGCACTCTAGTTTAATTTATTTTATTGTTCTTAGTTTAATTCTTTGTTTATCCTTTATGCTTTATACTTCTAACTCTCTCCTCTACTGATGTCTTGCCTAGCTAACCCATCTGGGCTTGTAAGCACCCTTATTTTTCTCATTTAGGTGACAAAAGAGGTGCAACAGATTGGTGACTCCACTGGGGAAAGGTATCAATTTCCTACCCCATTTGGGTTATTTTAGCTCTTATTTTTGTTTCTTTAACTTGCAGGGACCATAAGCGGCCCAAGCCGACCTGCAAAAATCCAAGTTCAAAGCTGAGCTGAGAGAATTTCATTCAGAATTTTCTTCACAACCGTGTAGCAGACGTGCGTGGGTTTTTTGACCCACAGGCGCGTCTTCAGCGCATGTGCACCAAAACCACTATATTTCTCAGCGCCTTCTGCGCACCTGCGCCCATAAGTCACTTTCAGTTTGCGCATTGGCGCTCATAGTGCCTTTGTCTATTCTGAGACCCGCGCACCTATGCAAAAAACACACATTGTAAGCTTTTTGTGATTTGTGGAGGGTCCATAGCCTTCTTAAAATTGATTCCATGAACATTGTAATCTGCACCACACTTACATTCCCTCTCCATATAAAGGGATTAGTCAAAACATAGGCACTTAGGGGGTTAAAATCATTATTTTTCCTCTTTTGCTTTCATGTTGCTACATGGATGGCTTGCTTTGATTAAAGTTTTAGTTGGAATCATTCTACATCACATATAAAAATTGCATTGGGACCAGAAATTGGATATCAATCGTTGAGTATGCTCTTCTCTCACGCCCCAAAGTGATCTTGAGAATCAGAAAGAGATTGAGGGAAAATTTCATCTCTCTTAAAAAGAAAAAATCTTTAGGACAGGACAATGACCCCCTCAGGACTCCTCTTAATATATTTTTTCAAACACATATTAAGATTGTAACGGGCCCATACATTCCCACATGCTACAAAGATAGGATAGTGATTGAAGTTTACTTTCTTAGATTAAATCACTAGGGAAGTTTAAAGGTTTTGTAACGGGCCCATACATGCCCACATATGCACAATCTAGGATAGTTTCAAAGCTTTCTTAGATTAAATCACATTAGGGAGTTAAAGGAATAGTAAGGACCCACATGTCCACATGATAGTTTCCTAGGGACTTTAAAATTATGCAAGGTTGTACCAATGACATTTAGTTAGGTAGGTAATCAAGACTTGTAAGGACCAAGTGAAGTCCACATGTAGCAAGGTGACACCTAATTTATTAAAATTTTTTGGCACACTTTCACTTGTTCACACACAAAGTCACTACTCACTCACATAGTTTTCATCTCAAAACGTGGAGGTTGAAGTAAGTTTCCTCCAAAGGGATTCTGAAACAGCCCACCCTTTTCTTGACGAAACCATCCACTCCCACTTAATTTCAACGAGATTGGCTCACACCCCCAATCTCTCAAACAACCACATCTAATTTTTTTCTATAAACTCACTAAGTTTTCCTCCACAGGAGGTGCCAAAAGATTTTTTTTAGTCTAGGTAGGATTTTGGGGATAGGCATCCAAATAACTCCCCATTATCTGGTTCTCACATCTTCAAACAATAGAAGTTGTCAAATATGGAACTTTAAATCCTCCAAGTCAAGTGTTCCTACACCATAAGACAGGGAGATACCCGTGAAGGGTTGAAGGCTGAGGTCCGGTTGTTCTGTGCATCCCCCTTGAGGCACCCACCTCTTGGATGGGATCCAACCCGTGACCCATTTCTTAGGCCGAAAATCTAAATGTCGCACTTTGACCGAGGTACCTAGTGATCAAATTTTAGGACATCTACCCAGGTGGCAATTGTGGGCTGCAATTGCACCTTGATCAGATTTTGTGTGGCTATTGGGAAATATCACCAGCTCTTTTGGGATATGCACCCTCTACCCCTCATTATAACTGATTACTTCATCCTTCACTAGTTCCTCTTCCAGTGCTTCAGACCCCACTGGTGAGTGCTATTGGAAGGTCCAGTGCTGTTTGAGAGGAAGGACGTTACATCTTTTAGGACATGAGCATTTGTTTTCTTTGTTCTCCAACACAGACAAAATCCATCTACCCACACGTATGCTTCTTTATCAATTGATTTATGTATGTTGTTCTTGTGATTACATACAATTGTGAGATATATTGTGAAGGTCCAAGTCATACAAAGTCTCTTGTTCATTAATTGCTCTCATCACCATTTGCACACATCCACTTTTCTAGTCAAACATCATAGGGGACCCACATAATCCCCGTTGTTCCAGACGCTTGCTAAATCTCCCTCCCATTCTAGGGGGAGTTCCTAGTCTTTCCAACTCATTGACCATACTTTCCCACACCCCTGTGAGTGATACTGTCTTGGGATCATCTTTTCTTGGTTCCACTTTGCTTGGTTCCACTTCCCAAGGTCAAACATCCCCACACTCTCCTTTACACGGAAGCGGGGGGCTAACTTCTTCTCAAGGGGGAAGTACAAACCCACCTAGTCCCCCTCAAGGGTCATGTACACAAAACACTCACACCATGGTCGGAACTAATCCTCCGCCACCACCTCAGATGCCATAGTTGGCTTCCCTGAACATACCAGATATAACTAGACACACCAATGATCCTATATTGCACGACCCCACATGGCTTGCAATGCCTACCAAACTGCCTTCAGACATCCCCAAGTTTGAAGGAAAAGCAGGAGACGATCCCGCCAACCATATCATGACCTTTCACTTATGGTGCTCTTCAAACAACATCATAGACGATTCCGTCTGATTGAGGTTATTTCAATGTACACTCACTGGCCCATCAGCTAAGTGGTATGTAGAAGAAAAATTTGGGTCCCATGTGACCTTTGAATCCTCGGCTAAAGCATTCTTGACCTTCTTTCAACTACCAATTCGTCATGACAATGGCCTCGAACTACTCTCAAAATTTAAACAAACCTCCGCCATGCACATCACTGACCACATTCACGAATGGCGTCGACGACATAGTCTCTGCAAAGCTGAAGCTACTCCACAACAATGTCTCAATTGGTTCCTCAAATCACTTGTTTCCCTCCTTGCCAAAGATGTGGCCGCCACCTTCCCCCAGTCTGAAGAAGAAGCCATTAGCAAGGCCCAACATTTCGAACTCATTTACTCACAGTCAGGGTACTTGTATACGATACTACCTGATGCCCCGAGACCCGTGCCATTCGGCTAGGACAAACCTGGGATGTCTCACTCAACAGATGGATTGATTGGTACCACTACACACCACAATTCACATCCCCAACAACCACCGATGTATGGAACACCTCAATATCCACCAGCATATGGCGTACCCCCTTATTATAATCCTCCCCCTTATCCACAACCATACCCCTTGACCTTTCCTCCACCCACCAATGGACCACCGCCAACATCCACAATACACCTCGCGACCCAACCTAGTTCCGGTACCCCCTGTCCCTCTGCTTACACCCTAAGCACTAGTGAAAGCACCACACCTTCCTATGCATCCTACATATCATTACCATAGAATAATATGTACTTTCCATTCCATGGTCCCCCCCAGCCCATTCCTTCACCACAAGGACAACCACATGATAGGGTTAATTTTGTTCAACCCTCTCTCGTTCAACAGTATCAAAATTTTGAATAGCTGAATACGGATAATCCATCCCATCAGTCGAAAAATGAAAAAAAGAAAGGAAAAAAATGAAACAATAATAATCCCGGACCAGGAGGAAACCAGAACCAACCCCAACAGAACCAACCTGCCGGGGGCAACCAAAACCAGGGGAACCAGAACCCCCAAGGGGGCAATAACAACAAACGCCAAGGGAAGAACAACAACAATATTCAGACAAACTTCCCTTGTTCCCTTTGCAGTGAGTATGGACATTATACTCACCTTTTCCCCCAAATAGCAGACTTCAAATGGATGAAAGAATCCGGTAATGGACCACGTCCGCCAGCCCCGCCTGCCCCTCAGCAGGCCCCACAACAATATGTGCAGCACCCATCTCCAGCCGTATTTCAAAACTCCATACCACATCAAGGGGTGATGAACACCCAACAAGAGATGCAACCTGCCCCACCATAGGCAGGACCATATCACAACCCGAGAACTTCTGCAGATCGAACTATCCTCCTCACTAGTGAGGAAGAAGTCCTTCTACAAACACACAGTCGTCAATACAACACACCCTATGACCCTAATCCCACTACCTTGGAGGCCACCCCAGTCACAACTGGCCCGCCTTTGATGATTCCGCACCCTAATACTGAAACACCTCTTCACATCCCTTACATCCCATTGCGCAGGAATGTCCACAACCCTCAAGCTAGGGCAACCCACAATTATAGCCTGGTCGATGACTTGGCACAATCCCTCGTTTCCATGTCAGTCTTAGAAGTTCTTCAAACCTGTCCTACTCAACATAAGTCATTACTTTCCACTCTGGGGGCAGTCGACCCTGCCGATACTTGACTCATCACATTTGATCTCAACAGTGGAGAACCCTGTCTCCCCACTCTTGTCACTTTTCAAATACCGGTTAAAATCCATAATATCATAGTCCACCGCTGCATTATTGACGAAGGTGCATCCACCTGCATCATGTCCAAAACCGTCTGGCAGAAATTTGGCTCTCCAGAGCTAATACCCTCCGCCATTACTCTGAGGGCTTACGACAGACGACCCTCTTCTCCCGAGGGTCTCTTCCAAAATTTCCCTGTCGAACTCGGGGGGAAAACCGTTCTTATTGACATTGAGGTTATCGATGCCCCACTCGATTACAATATCTTGTTTGGATGTAGCTACATGTATGCTATGAATGTCGTCGCCTCTTTTATGTTCCAAACCATGATGTTTCCCCATAATGGAAAGATCATTACCATTGACCAGGTATCACATTATGAGCCTAACCCTTAATCCAACATCGAAAACATCCTCCCTTTTGTCCACACTAATCCGGATGCCTATCCACTCATCGAGATGGGCCCCATAATTTTTAAAGACCCATCCTTGCTAGAGACATATCATAGAGCACCACCGCTCATCCATCCCTCAACACAAGTATGTGTCGTCTCCACCAACAGAACGATAATTGAAGATACTCTCCCTCCCACCGAGGCCTCTTTCATCCCTGACGTCCTACTAGTCGCAAAACTCCTCCCTCAGGAATCTCCTAGAACTAGTTCAACTCTACCCGTTCCTGATCTCCCCCTCCCCCAGGGCCATATCCTGGTTTGGGAGACCGTCCCCTAATCCATTACCCAAATCCCCTTCTTCTACCCTCCACCAGGCATACAGACATTCCAAGTAGCCGCAACGCTTACCCTCCCAAATATGGTGTTGAAAATTCCAGTATGGTATCTACATCCACAAGAAATGGTCCCGCAACCATCCTTCCCTCCCCAAACATAAGGAGTACCCATACAGATTCCCATACTTACTCCTGCCATACCCCCCACACCCCCAGTCACTAACACCACTGTTACAGCTGTAGGCAGATGAAAGAAGACAGAGCACACCGCTCCACTTACCCCACGTGTGCAACCTCCTTGTGCGCTATGTGAGAAAGACAAACACCCCACCAACAAGTGCCCATCTCTCCCCGAGATACGCAATCTAATTCAACTCCCTTGAGCACCACCACCGCTCGTCGCTTCATCCAGTACTACCGCTATTTCCCCAAACACAAGTAGCAAAGGATTGTGAACCAAATTTGCATGCACCATCTGTTCAGAATATAGCCATTACACACACCATTGTCCAACGTTACCTCAATTCCGGCAAACATTAACAACCGTACGCCAGAGATTTCTGCAAGAACCCACCCCAACACATGTCACCGACATCCATTATGTCACGACCTCAGTCAATGAACGTATGAGATTTCCTTTCTCTATATGCGAATCAATTTATCATTTCACATATCAATGTCCTATGATCATTGAATACATGTGTCACCAACTGACCCTTATTCAAAACCCTATACCCCCCCTCTAGCAGGACCAATGAGTACCCCTACCCCATCACTTGATGTGGTTCATATCTTCTCACCGGAACTTGAGGCACTCCCTACTCCCCCATGGTTCCTAGATGATTTATATGAGGATTTTCCCCCAAATCCCCCCAATTCTCCAATTCATTTCCCCACGGAAATTCTATACCCAACTACCATTTTCAACCCACAATATCTTGATATTTGGTTTATGTCAAGCGAACCATCGCAACCTCCTTGCGATACCCCTTCTACATCATCACCACCAGAAAACAACCCCACGATGACCATGACCTAAGTTACTCCTCTCGATCCCCTATATTTTCAACAGTTTCACTGTGACGAAGACATCCTTGAGGAGTTAACTACACCCGATTGCCATGGGACACGTTCCACCATAGAGTGCTTTTTCCTTCACAGGAAGCCTTCACGCCTCCTAACCAAAACCCCATATACGCAGTCGAAACCAAATATTTTCTCCCATCGGGGCATATATATTGGTTCAATAACCCTATCCCTGCCCCCGACGCTTTTGAAGAAGGAAATATGGCCAATATTTTCCCCACCATCAAAATCGATATTTCCATCAAATCTGGGGTTGTAGAGGAAATCACCATTGGCGCCGCATGCTCTCTTGAAGAAATCACCGCCTACAAAGATCTCTTCCAGGAATATCGAGACATTTTTGCCTGGTCATACATAGAGATGCCTAGCCTTGATCCCTCTATTGTTGAACATCGTATAGACACTTAGCCTGATATCACACCTGTCCGTAAAAAACAACGTCCGCTACACCCATCCAAAGCTATGACCATCAAAGCCGAAATTGACAAATTACACACTGCAGGGTTCATATACCCCATCACATATACGTCATGGGTCTCCAACCCCATCCCTATCAACAAAAAACAGGGCACTGTCTGCATCTGTACGGACTTTCGCGATCTCAATCATGCCTGTCCCAAGGACAACTTTCCAACGCCCTTTATCGACCAAATTATCGATGATTGCACCGGTCACGGGGCCCTGTCTTTCATGGATGGTTTCTCCGGCTACAAACAAATTCAAATTCACCCAGAAGATCAATACAAAACCACATTTACTACCCCCTTGGGCACTTTTGCGTATCGTGTCATGCCTTTTGGCCTCAAAAACACAGGAGCCACTTTCCAACGCGCCATGACATACATTTTTCATGATCTGGCTCAAATCATTCTCGCCTACTTGGATGATCTCACCGTTCGCTCCAAAAAATGCACTCAGCATCTCAATGATTTACGAATCATCTTCCAACGGTGTTGTCAGTACAACATCCGCTTGAATCCCCTCAAGTGCATGTTCTGCGTCATTGCTGGGTGCCTCCTTGGGTTTATCATTTCCCAATGTGGCATTATAGTTGACCCCCTCAAGGTCCAAGCCATCACAGAAACTCCACCCCCTCGAAATTTACACCAACTGTAGAGCCTACAAGGCAAAGCTAACTTTTTACGGTACTTTGTCCCAGATTACACTACTCGTGCACACAACTTCCTTCGCTTACTTCGCCACGACATCCCATTCCACTGGGATGAACATGTCCAAACCGCTTTTGATGATATTAAAGCGGCCCTCTCCAACGCCCGGTTGATTAGTCCACCTGACTATAACCGCAACTATATCCTCTACATATTGACCTCAATCGTCTCAGTAGCAGGAGTTCTCATCCAAATAGGGGATGAGGACCGTGAGCATGCAATTTACTACATTAGTAAAAACCTTTCAGGAACACCCTTGAAATTCAATCATGAAGAGAAACTAGCCCTTGAAGTTGTCCTCGCATTTCAGAAGCTATGCCATTGCATTCTACTTCAAACTACCAAAGTCGTAGCAGATTCCAACCCCATGCAATACTTGCTCAGTTGTCGACAAATTAACGGTAAATTTACCCGATGGATCGTCATTCTTCAGGACTACGACCTCGAATTTTCAACACCCAAGAGAAAGAAATCCCTCGTCCTCACCGAACTCATCACGACTTTTCCCTCCGATACTACTAGTACCCCCATCAATACCTCTTTCCCCAATGAACATCTCTTTTACATCCCCTCGGATGACCCTTGGTACGACGATCTTCTAGTCTACCTCCGAACACAGAAATTCGGAAACCACCTCTCCCGAGATGATCGTCGACGTATTCGTCACCAGGCTCCCCGCTACCTACTTATCGGTGATATCTTATATCGGCAAGGGGTCGACACTATAATCCGTCGATGTTTGACTATTGATGAGGCTGATTGAGTCTTGAACGACTGCCACAACGACGCTTGCGGGGGCCACCTCTCTGGGATGTCCACCGCTCAAAAAATCATTCGTGCCGGTTACTTTTGGCCTACATTGTTTCACGATTTCATCGACGCTATGAAGTGATGTGAAAAATGTCATCTTTACGCCAACAAAACACGAGCACCACCTACTCTTCTACACCCAGTCATTACTGCCGGCCCCTTTTACAAATGGGGCATAGACTTCATGACTTGCAACCCTCCATCCAACAATGGACACAAATACATCGTCGTTGTAGTCAATTACTTCACCAAGTGGGTTGAAGCCATGCCTATCTTCAACAAAACCGCTGACACTACAACGCATTTTTTCTTTAACCATGTCATTTCCTGTTTTGGAGTACCACTCCAACTAGTCTCTGATCATGGGAAACATTTCGAGAATGAGATTTTCGTCAAAATCTCATCCAGGTTAGGCTTCTCACACAAGTTTGCCTCCCCATACTACCCTCAGTCAAATGGATAGGTCGAAGTAGTCAACAAGGCCCTCAAAACCATGTTGCAGCGCATGGTTAACAAAAATAAGACCAATTGGCATCATATGTTATTTTCCGCGCTATGGGCTTATTGCACGACAGTGAAAACTGCCACTGGTTTCACACCATTTCATCTAGTCCACGGGGTCGAGGCCACTCTTCCCATCAAGTGTGAAATTCCCACCTTACGCACCGCTATTGAGCTATTACCCGACACTGATCCAATAGAGCAACGTTTGTTGAACTTAGAGTCCCTGAATGAGGATCGTCGATCTTCATTATAGAACAATGAGGCAGCCAAAAAATGGTCAAAGGCCACCTTTGATCACCATGTCAACCTTCTCTCATTCAATGAAGGCGACCTCCTCCTTGCTTACGATATCACTCATGATACCCTCAGCCATGGAAAATTCGAGTCACTTTGGCATGGACCTTACATCATCCAACATTGCCTCACTAAAGGTGCATACATTCTGGCCTCTCCCGAAGGCCACCATCTCAAAGAACCCATCAACGGGTTGTACTTAAAGAAATTTATGCCTACGCGTAGCCATTCTACACTAGGCTATTTCTTTTTGTACATTTTTGTAGAGTTTTTAATCTTATTTCTTCCATTCCTCACATCTAATCTATCATTTGTGTTATTGACAGATGCCTCCTCCATCGACCTACCACATTGGTTATGCCGACAAAACTAGGCGCTGGACACAGAATCTCACTTCGACCGCTTGGGCCCTCTATTCACCCTCACATTAACTGCTCCACTCCAACGACATATGTTTGTGTTCAACAACCAATAACCAAGCAGAGTACACAACCATCATTGGCCTCCTCGCCGAAGCCATCCATCGCCATATTCGTCACCTTAGAGTTCTACTAG